>OZ022424.1:10105276-10277499 GCA_963989365.1 Rhimphoctona megacephalus
AAAAAAAAAAAGTAGCAGGGTTCGAAAGTAACATTGTGAGTCGAGTATTCATAATTTAAATCCATCGATAAGTCACTCGGATAAGAATAATTCGTGTTTATCAAAAGTCATGATTAGTCAATTTTTCTTTCGACGCCATCATCCCTTGTGTTCCAGCAATTACTCAGAATGACATTCACAATTTTCGCATGTTCAGTTTTTATTTACATCGTGAAAAAAATAGCTTTGTCATTATATAATTAATAATATTGTTGTTTTATTGTTGTTATTGGAGTAATAACACTATAACGAAATGATTTGTTCTTCTGGATGAAATAAATGGTAAAACGGTGGTGAAGTATTATTTAAAGAAAACAGTGAACGTGGTTGAAGCATTTGATGACGAGGGGCTCATTCAAATGTAACATTTTGCTATAAAGCTTGAATAAAATGGGAAAAAAGTAATAGTCGATTCCGCATGGTCAATTGGACAAGCATTTTCTCGCGCTTGCTGTATCTCTGCTTCTCTCTTACTCTCCCGTTCAGAGAGGTGTCGCCCTTCGACCCCAACTGTATGCGGTCTCTGCTCGGTTGTTCAACGCATTTTGCATATAAATTTTTCGCTCACCGCACCCATATACACTTCTATCTTTACATATATATTCATAAATTTATATATAAATACACACCGAAAAATATCCATATGAGTTCATACTAATTTCGCCCAGTATTCCGCATACATATAAAACCACCATAATCATCATTTCAACCCAGACGTACAGAAATACGCGGGACAAGGGATGGAAAAGAGGGTTGGAACAACCCTTCCATTTTCCATGCAAATGCATTCGCGGAAATATTTCTCTTCGTAGGGTGGTTTGCCCCGCTCTCTCCATCCCCTTTCCCCATTCTGGAGACATATACCAGCTAACGGAGTCTGCTTTTTCTACCAATAAGCACTATGTATGGATTTATACATAAAAATTTGTATTTATATATATTTTTTCATGTGTAGATGCGATTTTGTATGTATGTTTCATGCCGGTATATGTATCAGGCAGTTTTCACCCTCGCAACGTGGATTACCGCTTGGGCACACAGAATTATCGTGGATGAGTAAACCCGAGGCTTCGGAATGACGAGACACAATATATGAATTCCCCGCATCTATATTTACACACTTATGTGTACATGTATACGAATGTACATTACGTAGAATACCAAAGAGAGATATGCATAAATTCGATGGACTTGTCCAACTGGGCCAAATGTGGATATAGCTCTAGCTCCCTCTCTCTCTCTCTCTCTCTCTCTCTCTCTCTCTCTCTCTCTCTCTCTCGCTCTCTCTTTCTCTTTTTCTTTGTTTCGCTCCCTCTCTCTCTCTTTCTCTCTCACCTTTTTGCTTCGAAGCGTTACGGTAGTAAGAAACCGAGGAAATAAAAAAGAGAAATAAAAAATGTAATATTGTAAATGATACGTGTACGTAATAGATCGTGTTTATGTGTACGTGCCTCGGAATTTCCTGAGCTAAAAGGCGTCACAAATATATGTGGGTACGTTGGATTCTATAGGGAATGAAATAAAATTGTTTCATAATTTGTAACGATTGTTATTATTGATGAAAACAAATTATCTCGTTATACCATTTTTTGGTAGTATAATAGACTGAGGACTTTAATCTCTTAAGCTAAACAACAAAGCAGCTTTTGACCATTAAAAAAACATGTAACTTCGTGGAGTAAACGTAAGAAGCTTTTCTCAGTAGTTCAACTTTTCGACTCTTTTTCTTTGTTCTTTTATTTGTATGGATCTTTACGCTTTAGGCTCGAATACAAAAACTCATGCGATTACGGCGTCACTATGAGGACTTCCAAGGTTTTTTAATGAAGAACTGAGCAATGACGAAGAGGATTCCCGGTTTTTGTTCGTGTTAAATATTTTTCAGGGGTTTCATCAGGGTGAAATGCTGAAAAACATTGCTATTTCTGGGAATTATTTTTAAGCAAATAGCGTAATATGTTAATTCTCTATTTTGTGACACATCAACTATAAGTATGGAACGATATATTAACCGTATTGGAAACGACCCCATTTTTTTTTTTTAGTAAAAAATTTATTTTTTTGCATTTTTTCGAAACTTTTCTTGGTTTTATAGAGTTTTTATCATCAAAGATTAACCAAATACGACTTTATCATACACCATTCTCTTCGTTATAAAAAAACAAGGAGAATCGTGTATAATTAAGCATTATTATCGCGTACGAGAAACATTTTATGCTAAGGAGAAGATTAGGATCGTTTTCGACCCCGTCGTAGGGTTCACGTTCGAAAAATAGATTGTAGAGGTCGAAGGTTCAAAATTTTAGTAAGGTATAAGCTTGGGATATACGGAATTCAAATTAAACAAAAAAAAAAACGCTGCGCTATGGTTGAAATCAGCCGTACACATAATCGGAAATAAAAAAAAATCGAAAAAAATTGAAAACAACACACAAGTAGCTATCGCAGTTCGAAAGGAAATTCAGAAATTTTGAAAACCAATATTATTGCGAGGATATGAAAAAAATTCTCTGAAATTTTACTCACTTTTCGTGTATAAAAAGGTCATTAAAATGAAGTCAGTTTTATCAATCATAAAACGACCTCGAAACCTTTATTAAAGCGGCTGGATTATTAGATTTTTTTTTGCTACTAACGCGGTCCAAAAATGTACCTTCGAAAGAAACGCTTTTCAAATTCGATTTTAAAATTACTTAAACTTAGGAAGGCAAAATTGCAGTCTCTGGAACATATAAAATCGTCTGCATCTATTTTTTTCGTCTGTGTCATCGTGAAAATCTTCACGAGCACCTAACGATATTTCACCTAGGTGAAACCCCTTAATACGATGCAATTTTTTAATTCATTTGAAAAATTCTCGTTCGAAAAACTTTGCACGAAAAATAAGAGTATACGAAAATTTCAGAGGGCACACTGAAAATAAAATTAAAGTACTACCAATTACGCGATAAAGTTGGACGAATTTCGTTGCGCCAGTATTCATATTACGTTTAGTTAATCACCCGGTGGTTGATCCATTGAAAGTTATATCGTTGAGACAACTACACCACGATTTTGCCGCAAAATTTTAATTTATTTGAGTTGAGTGTATTTCATGTGATTCAACCGCAATAAATGGTTACATTGAAAAAAAAAAAAAAAACAATACTTGAGACACAGAATCGATTGAATTTAAAAAAAAACACACGGAGGTTGAGTTGTATACGGTTTGTCCGTGACTTGATAAAATAATAGCATCGAATAAACTTTTCTGCCAGAATTTAATTCAATGACACCATAGATCAATGGAATATAATTTGTGATTAAGCTAATTACCCAGTAGTAATTTGGATGAAATCTTTTGTTACTATTCAAACAAATAAACCTTTTGCTAAAGCTACTAAAATTTTGTTACGCAAACAATAAGTTTTGTTTAACACGAATTATATATATTGTAGCCGGACAGCCTTATTCCCTGGCTGGATTTCTGGTGTGGCAGAAATCCGCTAGAGGGCCACGGGCGGAGCGCTCTCGCGTAAGCGTCGCACCGCTCGTGTGCCCATAAGGCTTCAACATTGAATCATTAAATATCGATCACTCCGACCGATGATTGTCGAGAAAATGCGAAGCCTTGTTTTACGAAATCGTACAATTAAAGTACGCTGATATAAAAAGGTTTTGCCACCTAATTATGTCTTGATAAGGCGCTCTTACGAGAAAGTAAAAAATCGATTAATTGTATTTACTTAATTTACTATTGAGTCGCAAAATATGAAATTAAGAATATCAAATAAAAAATAATCCAAGAAATATACATATCCAAAAAAATTTCAAATATTTCTTAGTCATGGTGTGGCAGAAATCCGCTAGAGGGCCACGGGCGGAGCGCTCTCGCGTGAGCGTCGCACCGCCCGTGTGCCCATAAGGCTCCGACATTGAATCGTTAAATAACGATTATTCCGACCGATGGTGTCAAAAAAAAACCGAAGCCTTGTTTTACGAGATAAACAGGTCTAACGCTTTTATCATACAATGAAGGGGGTCATCCCATGTGACAGCTATTTTTTTTTCGCTTTTTTGGGAATTTTTTTGATGAACCATTAAAACACAATATCTTTGAATTTTTATCACACATTTATTAACATTTTTATAGTCCTTCAGAATTTTATCAAACAAAAATAATGAGTTGAATCGACTTTACACCGTTTAAAAGACACTCATGTGTTGGTTGACGGCTGCCATGATTCCGGCGGTTTCGCTCATCTGAAATCAACAAATCAAACGGCATTTTAATTTGTAGACCGAAAACTATCGCTGGAACTAGAGTAAAGTAAAAATATCGAAAATTGCATTTTTGGCACGGTTTTAAATGTCGAAAAAACGATGTAACTTGGAACTTAACATTTAAAATCGTGCCAAAAATTCAATTTTCGATATTTTTACTTCATTCTAGGTCCAGCGGTAGCCTCAGGTTTACAAATTAAAATGCCGTTTGATTTTTTAATTTTAGATGAACAAAACCTCCGAAATCATGGCAGCCGTCAACCAACACATGAGTGTCTTCCAAACGGTGTAAAGTTGATTCAGCTCGTTATTTTTGTTTGATAAAATTCTGAGAGACTGTAAAAATGTTAATAAATGTGTGGTAAAAATTCAAAGATAGTGTGTTTTAATGGTTCATCAAAAAAAAAAATTCCAAAAAAAGCGAAAAAAATAGCTGTCACATGGGATGACCCCCTTAAAGTATGCTGATATAAAAAGGTTTTGCCAACTAATTACGTCAGGATAAGGCGCTCTTACGAGAAAGTAAAAAAATCGATTAATCGTATTTACTATTGAGTCGCAAAATATAAAATCAAAAATATCAAATAAAAAATATTCAAAAAAAATATATATATCAAAAAAAAATTCAAATATTTCTTAGTCGTTTCAAAATCATAATTGTTCAATACAATCACTGTACGTTTTAATTACACAATGCGATTCAGTTAATCTACACATGATTGATACAATTGACTGAAATACTTCTCCCCATTTCCCGAGCAATGCGATGATATTATTTCAAATATTTATTGAATTTTATTCCAAAAATGTTTTGATTCTATTGAATATTTAAAGCTTTATCTCGAATTCCAGGCGTAGTTGGCTCATCAAAATAATTTCAACTACGAGCGGAGGTTGTGTCAATTACGCCATTGGTTTCACCATATCCAACCTCAGAGCGTAGTTGAGCCAATTACGCCTCCATTCTCAATATTATGCCTTTTTTTCAGTGCAATTTTGAGTGACAATGTTCGCCAGTATCATATAATTCGCTAATTCTTAATTGCTCAATTTCGTTTTCGTTTTAAAGATTTTATTGAATTCGTAACCCAGTCGTTTAATTTTTCAATCTTATTTCAATGAAGAATTTGCCAACCAAAAATGGTGGCTCATCTTGAGTATATTATTTCAAGCCATAAAATTCGAATGTAGAATTAGTTTTTTTTTGGTTTTAAAGAATATTTAAGGAGTAGTCATTGTGATCATAGGAGGATAAACGAGACAGCGATTTAATTCAAGCTCGTAGACGATTTTCTACAAGAAATCCAAAAGATAAAGCGTTTTTGCGATCATTCGTTTGGCGATATAAAATATTCTCATGCTGAACGTTAATATATTCATGTGAAACTCGAACGTATTATATACATATATATATATATCATATACTATATACGTATAAATATGGTATAAATTTTTTTTTTATGTATACAGATATTTTTGCTTGGCAAATATAGGTTAGAGAGTGTGGATGCTGGATTTAGATCCTCCGCTCTGTCGCGCGTTGCTATAACGAGTTTTCACTTCTAGCTATAACGACTGCCAGTTCTCGTGTATATATCTCTAATAATAAATTATACCTTTAGGGTGTGTGGATTGCGAAATTCTCCAAGTGAGATAGAACAGCAACGGCAATTACTTTGCTCCTCCATCGTAGAGAAGATTTCTCATCCCCTCCAACCCAAAGTTTTGCTTCGTCTCTCTCTCTCTCTCTCTCTCTCTCTCTCTCTCTCTCTCCCTCAATCTTTCTCTCTCTCTTTCTCTCTTACTCTCTCCTCGTAGTTTCCTTGATCATAGGGAATTTCGCGATCCCTTTGCTTCAGGCCAAACGCATCATATCCAAAGATCGTTCCATTCCCACTTCAACCCTTTCTCTCCTTCTCTTTCTCTTTGACTCTAATCGTTATACGTCTCGTCAGAGAGCTTTGAATTTGCCTTTTGTACCTAACAGCACGATGTAACCGCGAATGGGCTTAACTCTTAGACCCTCCCAACTCAATATATTGTTCAACGAATCGAGCGTATTGATGCAATCCCGAAATCAAGAAAGCGTGCCGTCTCTCCTCTCTCCGTTCCTCTCCTTTTCTCTTCATCCCTCTTCTCTTCGATGGTATTTCGCCCACAGGATTCCTTACTATGATCCTTAGACCAATTTCATCCTACAGGTATTTTGGATTTGAGCCAATTATCCGGATTATCGAATCGAATATTATCAATTCCATTTGTTATTCCTTATGAAAATGGAGTTAACGAGAGTTTAACACTTTTGTGCTCCCTTTCATGAACTCTTAGAAATTTTATCACGGATTCATCTAGATCTTGGAACGTCTGAACACTTCGTCAAATTATAGGGTGAAAAAAGTTCCTTGATTTATTTAATCATGAATAATTTTGATCTACATTAAATTCATTTCGATCAACAACTTATTCCTTTGTGAAAGGATAATTAGATTTTGGCGTCGAACGCCAGTGAACCAAAAAGGATACAAAAATATGCTTGAAAGTTGTTTCCTATACTTTGATTCGATTAATTTGATAATTAGTCAATTCCGAAGTTTAGCTCGTTAAGGCTTTGCTGCGTGTAAAGATAAATGTCATTTAAAAAGTTCACAATTGTTTTTTTACTCCGAATTCAACTCTCGATCCCTACGATCTATTTTTGCGAACGTGAACCCTAAAACGGGGTCGAAAACGACCCCAATATTCTCTTTAGCACAGAATGTTCCTCGTATTCGATTCTAAGGTTTAAGGGGCCAGTCCACTTTGAAAATTTCAAAAAATCGATTTTTTTACTGTGTTCGAAAGTACATACATTCAGAAATATTGTGTCAAAATTTTATGAAAATCCGAGTTCTCTAAGTATTTTTTTTTTTACCTGAACGTCAGGACCTCATTTCGTCTACCTGAGCGTATAAACTTCAAACGCGTTTTTCTCGAAACAACGTTTTCAGAATCTAGCTCCATCGTATCTCTAAAACTAATAAACCGATTCTCTTAAAATTTGAACCACATATTGTAAACATGATTCGCAATAAGATGACCCTCGTTGGTTTCAAAATTTTGATTTTTACTCTTTTTATTTGTGAAAAACTGCGAAAAAACGCATTTCTTTACTTTTTTCGTTTTTCATCTGCCATTTTTTTATCTTTTGATAAAACTTTATATTCGAGGGTCATTCTGTAGCTGGTGTCATACTGAATCAAACAGACTTTGATTTTTTTGTTTCAGACAAGCCGTTGCCGAGTTGTGATGGAGCTACCTAGCCCACCTATTTTTGAGGCGTTACGTTAAACTATAGTTTTTGTACTTAAAAATGAATAAAAATGAATTAAAATTTTTTTTTTATGTATTTCAAGACTTTATTTATCAAGCCCAACAACTTTTATATTCATATCTTTTATAAAATCCTCAAAAAAAAAATCGCGAAAATAGCTTTTTTTTCGTGGCTCCAAAGTGGACTGGCCCCTTAATTATATACTATGCTCTTCGTTTTTTGAGAATGAAGAGAATGGCGTATGGTAAAGTTTTATTTGGTCAATATTTGATAACGAAAACTCCATAAAACAAAAAAAAAGTATCAAAAAAATGCAAATAAGAAGATTTTACTAAAAAAATTGGGGTCGTTTCCGACTCCAACGGTAATGAAGAGAATATCATTCTCTTCGTTTTTTGATAACGAAGAGAATGATGAATGGTAAAGTCCTATTTGGTTAATATTTGATAACAAAAACTCCATAAAACGAAAAAAACGTTTGAAAAAAATGCAAATAAGAAGTTTTTACGAAAAAAATTGGGATTGTTTTCGACTCTGTTGTAGGGGTCTAGGATTAAGTTTCGAAATATGCACGGACGGGTACATCATAATTATTTTACAATAATATTTATAAACATTTTGTTATAATTGTATTATTGTTTATTATTGCAATGAAGAAGGAAGGATTGATAGTTTGGTTTGAAAACTGATGACTGTTACAGTTAAAAGGGTTGATTTCGTTTTGAAATGATTCAATTTTGAGTGGTTTGCTACGCCCTAAATTTCTCGGAGATTCAAAAGAAATTTGAGCGGCAAAATATTTTGTTGAAATATAAAGAGAACGAGAGGAGTAAAAGTGAAATAAAATATGACTTACGTACAAAATTGTATCGGATTGTGAAGTATCACAAAAAAATGATGATTTATGTTTCTTGTATACTGTAAACGGAAGAAACGATAAATTTGATTGAATACTTAACTAAATACGACATAAAAGACGAATAAATAAATAAATAAATGAAATTAAGCGACAAATCAACGATTAACGGGACAGACCTAGTTAGAATTTTCGAAAAATCGATTTTTTTTTTATTTCATTTTCAAAAAGTAGAATCTCTTACGAACATTTTCCGCCCAGGTAAATGTAAATCGGACCATTATTCGCCGAAATACAAGACTTTGTAGCACGTCGTGTCTGAGCCATGCAAACCGTACTCAAAACTTTAAACGCGTTTTTCTCGAAACCATGTTTTTGAAGTCGGTGATCACTGTAGCTCGAGAACGGCTTTACCGATCGGGTTGAAATTTATATCACTTCTTCTATACATGGTAGTCCTCCATATGAACGAAGGATTTTTTTTTTGGATAATTATTTTTATTTTTAATAGCAAAAAATGGAACTGATATTTTGGTCAAAAAAACACTTTTGACTTTTAACGGCCGCCATTTTGTGAAAAATGGAAATTTTTCAAAACCCTTCGTTCAACTGGAGCATTATATCATTAACTAAAAATCCCCTCCGTTTTTTTTGTTTCAGATGAGCCGTTGCAGCGTGAGCTTGATCACCGCAAACCGTGTTTTTTTTTGCAGCGTCCTCGGCAATTGACGGTCACCAGCTTATTTCGATATGTATTGCGTTGAAAAAATTGCAACATATACATTACATATGTATCTTTTAAACGGAAGAACTTTTGTTGTGAATTATTTTATCGTTTGACCAAAAAAAAATCGGAAAAAAGGCCTTTTTTTTGACGTTCCAACTAGGTCTGTCCCGTTAAAGTTTCAATAACGGCTTTAATATCTCGAAATTACTAAAATTATGGGAAAGACGTACAGAATTAAGAAACGAGAGAAAAATATTAAAAAAAAAGTAATAAAATATAAAAGAACAATATGAACAACAATTTGAACATGAAAAAGATTATTTTCATGTGCCACTTAATCTCTTTTTCTCCAGTGATCTCTCACCAGTAGATTGTAGGATATATAGATCGAGAATTAGAAGGAACGAACAAAAATTCCTGAGCGATTGGACGAATGTAATTCACTCGATCGAAAATTGATTCTATCTCATCTCTCTGTTTCTCATTGACTGAATGAAGGTAGAGGAAGAATATCCAGTCCCAAGCCTTGGTTGTTCTCGGTGGCACACGCTGTGGGATTTTGTCCCAATGCTACACAGCAGCAGCAGCCTGAGAGTCCCTCGAGCCATCTAAATATTCAGATCCTCTCGCTAGTCCCATCGAATAACGCGGCTACGCTCAGGGAAAACGGGAAAGAGATAGAGACAACTTTTCTTCTTTATTTCGTTATTCCTCGAAAAAAAAAGAGCCAAAAAGAGAGCGAAGACTACAAAAGGTTGAGGACAGAGGTAGGAAAGAGGGAAGAAAAGAAGAGAGAAATGAAAAAAATGGATGAAGGATGAAAAAAATGAGAGAAAGATTAGGAAGAGGTAGAAGGGAGGAAAGAGAAAGAGAGAAAAATGAGACAAAAGGGAGAGGATGAAGAAGAGATAAGAAAAAATGGGGGAGAGGAGAGAGAAGAAGAGAAAACTGAGGAAAAAGGGAGAGGATGCAAAAAAGAAAATAATTACGAAAATGGGGAGAAAAAAGAAGGAGAGAAAGATGGAAAAAAGGAGAGAATGAAGAAGAGATAAGGAAAGATGGGGGAAAGAAAAGAGAAAGAGAGAAAAGTAAGGAAAAGGGAAGAGGATGCAGAAGAGAAAATAATTAGGAAGATGTGGAGAAAAAAGAAGGAGAGAAAGATGAAAAAAGGGAAGAAATGAAGAAGAGATCGAAAGAGGTCGAGAAGAGAGAAGAAAGGACAAACGAAAAATTGCAGAGAGGGGATGGAAAAGGGGTAAGGAAGAAATAGGAAGAGAAAAAAGAGAAGAAACAGATGAGGAAAAGAGGAAAATTGGTGAAGAGGAGAGAAAGGTTAGAAAAAAAGGGAGAGAATAAAAGAAGAATGAGGAAAGAAAAAGATGAGGAGAGAAATCTAAGAAAAAAAGAGTGTTTGAATAAGAGATAAAGACAAGGATGGAAAAAGTGGAAGAGAGGAAAAAAGAGAATAGAAAGAGGAAAAACGAAGACAAAGAAAACAGTATGAAAAAGAAAGACAGAAACATAGAGAAGAAACGATAATGTTACACAAGGAGGGATAGAGATCCCTCCCTAATAGAAAGAAAAAGACTGTGAGAAAAGTTATACAACGAAAATCGTAGATTGATTGATTTATTCATTTATTTCGATTTGTTTATACAAAATATGCACTTTTCTGAATGAATAAATAATGTGCATTTTCATTGCAATAAAAAGATAAAACGACGAAAAATATACGCGAAACTGATTAATCAAAGAGAAAAAAGTGGTACGATAAGACGGATTCTATTTTCTTTGTTTTCTCATTGAGTTCTGTCTTTTGTTTCCCTTTTCAAAGAGACACAGAATGAATGAAATTTCAGGAAAATATGAAAAAAGGTAAAACGATAATTTATTAACAACTTTTTCATTTTCTTTTAAATTTACAAATAAATAAACTAATTAATTAAAATGGTAAAAATACTCTCCTATGATTCATATTTCGAAGAATTACCGAATACTGGAAAATGACGAAATGAATTCTACGAATGCAAAATGGAAATTAATACCAATAAATAATCAGGGTGATGCATTTCTCATTTCCATCGTTTTCGTACTATTTGCTGGCTGCAAATATTTGATAATTCTTTGAAACGTTTATTGCTAAAATTCATTCATTTTTGCACAAAGTTCCTAATGCGTTTACATTCCTCATTTCAATCATTTTCCTGTGATGATATTTTCGAATATTTGATGATTATTTAAAACATGAATTTTGATATTTTAGTTGAGAATTATCCACAGTATTTTCCTTCCAACAAATTCCTAGAATTTTTCATTTCACGTACTATTTGCTGGCTGCAAACGTTTGATAATTATTTGAAACGTTCACTGCTAAAATTCATGCATTTTTGCACAAAGTTCTTAATGAGTTTACATTCCTCCTTTCAATAATTTTCCTGTGATGATATTTTCGAATATTTGATGATTATTTAAAATATGAATTTTGATATTTCAGCTGAGAATCATCGACAGTATTTTCCTTCCAACAAATTCCTGGAATTTTTCATTTCACGTGAGCACTGTACTTAATCATTCTCGAATTCTTCAGTTTCCTTGTAATTAAAAGATTCTCTTATCTCGAGTATCTCAGCAAAAAATTTATCGTTAATTAACTCGAAAGCGTCATATAATATCGATATTAAAAAGTATAATAACGTGAAAAGTGTAAAAATGTGTCTCAATAAATCCAAAATTTGTTTTTTCTTTTGCACCAATTTTTGACGTCCAACAAATGCGAGGACGATCAAAATTCTAACGAGAGGAGCTAAGAAACTCGATTACTGAGTTGGTGAAAAAAATGCAAAAAAATCATGCGATAAATCGTTTAAAAAAGAAAAAAAAGAGCAAAAGAAAAGCTCACGAATTAATGGAGTCACTTAACCATAAAGAGACTTTTGCATCATTTTTGAAACCGCATACACCCACGCACACATTTTCATTTTTTTGACGTCGTAACTCTTTGATTAAGAATTCACCCTAGTAAAATGTTCTCGACCGCACGAATACCATTTTTTTTATATCAACGTTGAAAAATTTCTCGAAAGAGATGGCGAGACTTTGACGATGCATGCTTCCGGTACTTTAGGTATTGCAGCAATGTTCAAACTATATAACGCGCGTCTTGGAAAACTTTTTTCCTTTTCGCAAACTCCCTTAACGATACTGGGCATTTCTGAACTTTTTTCTTTATTTTTATTTTTCATCTGAAATTCAACGTCTCTAAATTTTATTTTTTCCTTCTAACGATTCTCCAAATTTCGAAAGAAAAATCCTCGACTCTCTCTTTCTTTTATTTTTTACTCCCACTCGGTCTGAGAGCCTCTCTCGGTGTAATCGTTTCCAGGCTTGAGAGAAAAGAGGTCGAAATATATGTTACCATCTCTCCAAGAACAAAAGGGGTGTGGATCTTGAAAAAATTAAAAAAAGAAAAAATAAAAAGAAACAACGAAAATACTTTTGTGGCTGGGAATACTCAGAAATGTTTTTCCTCTCGTAACTTTCGAATCCTTGATAATAGAAAAATACACAAAAATCGTTGGGTGCATTAAAACAGTTGCTAAATATTTTTCAAATTAAAAAATAATTAATCATCAGTACGAAAAATAAGAATCTTTCGTGTTTTTATTGCTTTACATAAAAATCTAATTAATTAATTGTTGTTATTAATTTCTTATTTTTGTATTTATACACAGTATTTATATAATGAGAAAAAAACACTCGATTTATCAATTGATGGATTAAATACTATAGAGGATCTGGCATGAAGGATGCTGAAAGGAAATATTCCTTCTGGTCAATTCCCAAAGGTTCTGAAGCTCGAAAGGATTAAATTGAAGGAAGCTCCTTTGATGAAGAAACCTTCGATTTTTAATTAAATCTTTTGTGACTTTTTTGGCTTCAAAGTGCAGAAATGAATTATGGATGACGATGAAATCGTCGTCCAGAAACTATTCATGAAATTGATACCGTATCCTAGTTTTAAAAATCTTTTCATCAATGAAACAATTGATAATTCATGAAAATGAAAAAAAGACATGAAGAAATTGACAAGTTTAAACTAAATGAACACTTCGTAAATCAAGCCTAGTTAATTAATAAGTAAAAATAAAATAAAAATGATACGAACATGATAAAAAAATATAAGAGAACAACGCTCTGCTGCAGATAACAGAGAAGTAATTATCCAAAGTTACAAATTTCAAAGTAAATTCATAGCTCAAATTAATCGAGAACAAAAATAATCAATTAACGTCAAACTTCCCATACGGTGTCACTTGTCAGGTTTGGGGAGAGGACAACGATTTTAAAAGTAAATTCTTCTCGTCATGGTTCTCAACGCTGATCCGGGAAAAGTTTAGAACTTATCCATCGAGGCGAGAGGAAAAAAAACAAGAGGGAGATTGAGTGAGTGAGATGTCTGCGGGTAAACGAGGCTTTGCCCTAATTCAGGGTAGCAAGATAACGCTCCCGCGGGCACAAAGTAATCCCACGTTTCGCCGGCCAGGAACGAATTCGCTCGCTCTCTTTTTGCTTACTTAAAACGAGAAAGAGAAAGAGAGAGCGAGGAATACTGGCAGCCTCCGCTCCGGTAACCGAGTTTTCGTTATTTGGTCTCCATTTGCTTTTCTTTCTAGGTCTCTCTCTCTCTCTATCCTTCGGTCTCACTTTGGCTGATTATCGTAATAAAAATCTCGTTGTCGCTTAATAAAGTCGACATCGACTAGCAGAGGGCCTCTCGTTCTTTTATACATCTGCATATAAGTGTATATATATCAATCTGAAGATATATTCGTGTTTATAGCGGATTTGGGGGTAATATGGACCCCTACTATTTTAAAATATAAAAAACAATGATTTTTTAATCGTAATAAGGCAAATACGATCCACAAATTATTTGTATGTTTCAACTGTATCAAAAACGTGAAAAAATAGAGCAGGTGGGGTAATATGGACCCCTGAAATAATTACATGGCTTCATATCGTATGTAAACATAAAAAAGTGACATTTACGATCTTTACATCGTATTGTTAAACCCTCGTCTTAATATTACGAATATTGAAAGTTAGATAAACGTAGCTGTCATTGATCATTGACAGTTATCATCGCTTATACGTGGTTGCTTCATAATTACACGTTTTTTGATAGTGGAAAGAGCAATTAGGGTAAAATGTCAAAGCTGCGAATTGTGAGCACGTGACAAATATCCTGGAGCAGAGGCCAATATTTTTTTATGGTTTTTGTCACTAAATCAGTTTTATTGATTTTGATATGTTTCTTTTAATCCCCAGGGTGCCATTTTACCATGCAATTTTTAATATTAAATTAATAGTATCATTTTTTCTCATAGCTGTCATTTGCATTTGTATTTTTTAAAAAATAGACTCTTCTGAGCCTTAATGGGAACGACGTTTTGACAATTTATTTTTCAATTTGATGGTAATTACTTTTCTTTTTACTTCTATAGAAAATGTTTTCTATAGAAACGTTTTTTTTATCGTTTAAAAATATAATGGGGGGCCATTTTGCCACCAACTCTTCTATATATCTATATTTCAATGCCTCTAACCAATATTCTCACTATTCGGCTGTGCTGATGGAATTTTCTTTTTTTTTTAACAGTCCAAGAGATCCCTGTGCAAAAAATTCCACGACACGGTAACAATTCGAGGTTTTATTTTATGTTATAAATATATATTCCTTTTCTCTGCTTCTGGTCTATCGTATTTGCATATTGACACACTTTTATTGTTCCTATTCTTTCCGAATATATGTAAAATACTTTTTTTTCTCATTCCTTTATTCGCGGCATTAAAATCCAGCCGCCATTTTATTGAGTGGAAAATTAAATTTTTGATTTGTGCAGTAGCTTTCATCACGTTTTGTGATATTTCATCGATCTAACAAGAATCGGAATTTCATTAATTATACTGACATCAATTATACTGACATTTCAAAAGAGTTTTGAAATATTCGGTGCAATATTGATCTACGAAGTTGTGGAGCTTTCGTCATGTTTTGTAATATTTTAACGATATAACAACGATTGGAATTTTATTCATCAGACTCACATACAAATTTCTCGAACTGGAATTTTTTTTGTTCCCATTGTTTCGAAGGAATTTTGGAAAAAAATTGTAAGGAAAAAAAATTATGTAACATTTTTTTTTATTATTTGTATCGGAGAAATTTTGAGATGGTCATGAAGAATTTCGACGATAAATATTCAAGATTTTGTGAGGGTAATAATGTTGCAGCAACGACGAATTTTCAAAATCCCAACGTGTATAGTTACGCTCGGAATATTTTATGTACGATTTTATGGCATCAAACTCACGCGCTCAGAATTCAACGAGGAATTCCCTAACGTCGTTGACGTCACATAGAATGCCAAAAAAAAATCAAACACCAAAAAGGATATTTTGAAATAGAATATTTTGTTTACTTAATCATATTTAATAATAAATTAACCATCGATTCAATAATATTAGTAATTACAATTTAAATAAAATTGACATTTTCTCTTTTTTGTTATTTTCTGTCTGAATTTAAACCTTCGGTTGCACACCCATTTTCACCGGCGGCTTTTTAAACGCCTGTTTCTCCGGTTTAAATCGCCCAATTTTGATTTGTCACGGGTGATTTTCAAGCCTCAAAATGTTTTTAAATAATCGTTCATCGTTAAAGAGCGAGCCTAAAATTGTGTTTTACACAAAATCCAGAAAAATGTACAATTGGCGGTGCAAATTCGCACCAGTGTGCAGTCAAAGGGTTAAACTTCAACGTACACACACTGGGTATGATATATCCGAATCAAAATTTAAAAAAAAATAATTTTCTGAAAAGATTCTCTTAAGGTAAAGTTTTCAGTTAGTTTAACTGCACGTAGATAATGAAAATGGAAAAATGACCGTTACAGCAATATAAAGGAGGGAAAACATTGTATTTTCATGATTTTTACTGAGCAAAATGTAAATTTTCATGAAAAGAAAATAAAGTTTCTTATATTTTATAAGAGATTTTATTTTATTTTCATAAAAAATTACATTTCGATCAGTAAAAATCACAAAAATTCAAGGTTGTCCCCCGTTTCTGTTGCTGTAAAGTTAATTTTTCAGTTTTAATTCTCTTCGTGTGTAAAAATTAAGTGATTCAACATCATCCGGGTCTCCCACACCCAGTGTAGACGCAACGAATATTCGCGATGGTGCGTACGTTGAGGATTAATTTTTTTCAATTAAATTAAAATTCTCAAGAATTGTAGTAGGTTGGAAAGTTAATTAATCAGAAAAATGTAATTAAGAGAATTAACAAAATATCGGTTTATTTTATTGTCTCTATTGCACACACACGCACACGTGCATTCAAGCAGTTGCACATTGAATAAAATCCTGGCACATTTCCCCACTTGTCAAAGTTTCACAATAATTTCAACCAAGAATAAAAAAAGTGAATAAGAAAATAAGAAATTGGCTCCAAAATTGAAAAAAAAAAAAAACAAATAATAATCGAATTTACTTTAGTATTTTTTTCCATAACTACTTCCTGGTCATCGCCACAAATAAATCAAATGTTAGAAAAATTCGAATATATCTTGAAAGATAAAAAAAAAAGAAACAACAAAATTGAAAAGAATATTGACTCAACGATTCGTTTCCTGTCACTATTCAATAATATGAACACTTTTTTCACGTTTCTTTTTACTCTACGACTCTTTTTCATTGTCGTCACAAATATTTGCTATGCGAAAAGAGATCCAAAATCAGGATAGATGCAGGGAGAAGTCGTACAAAAGATGTTGAAGAGGCAAAAAGAGTATACACGTCCAAAGTTACGAGAAGGAGAAATAGTCGTTTCATCGTGAATCCCAATTTCAGGAGGGCACTTGGAATAATTCGATGGGAGAGATCTCCTCTGAGCTTCTCGCGGCTTTGGGACTACTATAATAGCCCATATGTGTATATATATATATATATATATATATTTATATTTATATATGGACCTTCGTTCACTTTCTTTTATCTCGCAATGAGCCGAATGCCAGAGGGAAAGTGACAGGAAATATTTGGGAAGGAATTACGTTGGTCCTCCGAACTAAGGATTTCTAACGTATCATTATTCCGTATATTTGTATTCACATATGGGTCGTTTCACAGCATAGCAATGATTCATTTTCACCAACATTTTCTAAATGTTTCTCAGTTCGATTAATCTTCAAGGAGTACGTCAAAATTGTGTCCTCGAATTTAGGAATCTTTTGAAAAAATGGTTTGGTCATCGTTGATAAAAGTGGTGAATCTAAAACCTCGATTTTATTTTTATTTTTTAATGATCTTGCTATTTATCGGCTTGCTAAACTTCGGTGACGTCGAGCTCCATTTATTTTTAATTCTTTTGAATACTTCGAGTTGATAAATTAATCAAATAACCATTTAATATTGAATAATATATTTTTTTATTCAATATTTCATATTTTTTGAAAATAGTATTTTATTTTATTTTGTAACAGGATTATAACTTGATGAGTAACAATTTTGGAGAATAAAAATATAATAGTAACGAGAGAATTGAATGAAAATTAAAAAAAACTGTCGAACAATTGGAACAAATGTTATTCAAATTGATGAATAGATAAAAAAAAAAAACTGTAAATAAAATGGGGTAGAAAATCTGTCACGTTTGGCAGTGTTTTGGGAAAAATTAGATCGTTATTACCGAAAATTTGCTTCGAAATATCGACTATCCTATCAATACAGTATAGACTCTTTTATGTACGAAAAAAAAATATTAAAACTCACTCGTGCTGAATGAATTTGCTTGTGGAACTTGAAGGTGTCATTGGAAAGAAAATTATAAAATTTTTCGAAAAATATACTCTACAAATGTTTCCTAAGATAAAACGTTTGGAATTGACAGTGCAAACTGCGTTAGATGTAAAAAAAAAGAAAACAATGTAAAATAATCCAGTCGTAGTAAATTTGTGGTCAAAAGTCTCGTATAAAGATTTTCTCGTTGGGTATAGTGACTTTTATTTCACTCTCTGTGTCTTTTTTTCAGTGCCTTTTGCCGAGATACATTTTCATCGTCGTGAAGAAATACTCGAGAGAAAAGATCGAGGGGTGGAATGAAAAAAAGGAGAAAAAAAAAATGAGAAAGAAAAAAGCCAAGAGCATTTCGGTGTGCCGAGCACCGAATCGTGCCGAGAAAAGCAACGCGTCCTAAGAAAAACGAATGGAGAGAAAAATAGCATATTTTTCTCCTTCTTTACTCATTGTTTCATTCTTTGGTTTGGGCTAAACCTGGACTCTGGTCTTGGTCGTCTTTTATGTTCAAGCATGGTCGAAGATGAGGAGAAAAATAAGAGACCGTCCATTGGAGAAGCGAGCAAACCAAACGATAAGAGAAACACTGGAGTTTACTGAAATTCTTCATCGTTTTATCTCTATTCTTCTCTCTCTTTCTCTCCCTCTCTTACGTTCTCATCTATTTCTATACTTAACCCCGAATCTGAGAGAGAGCTAACTTTTCAACCCCATAGGATCTCAAGTTTGAACAAAAAAAGAGTAAAAGGGAGCGAGAGAGAGAGAGAGAGAGAGAGAGAGAGAGAGGAGAGAGAGTCTCGAAACTTTGAACTTTCTTACAAAATTTACTGGTGCAATAATATAAGGTGTGTAGTACTCGCGAACTTCATCTATTGTTCCTATATTACAATTTATTAATGAGAAAAAAAAATACTTGGAAAACTAAGTGCTGACTTTTTTTCATTCTTTTTCTTTCAAGTTCCTCAGTCACGATTATTGTATAACTGCTCTCTCTCTCTCGCTGTTTAACTGCGGTCGACGCTTACGTCACAGAAGCAACCCCAGGATAAAAAAGAAATGAAAGTTTCACTCGATCATAAAGCTCGACTGCTTTTTTGTGTCATGAAAATAATCATAAGGGTTGGAAGTGAAATATTGTCTTTTTCTGATATTCTTGTTAATGGCTTTTTTTTCTTTTTATTTTATGGTGTTGATGTTTGTGACATTGGAATTTGACGGAAAATCGTTTTTCTTGTAAACTCGTTATCATGGTTATTTTTTTTATGAATTGTTCTACTTTCTTTTATTTATTTAACTTATACAATTTTCCATTGTTTTGAGTTTTAGAAATTATTACGAAATAGTCCAAAACTGTCAATTCTTTTTTGATAATATTAAAAAAAAATCGTTTTATCCCAATGTTGCAAATTCCAACATCGTCTCCCCTTTATTGTTACTACTATTTTTTGGGTACGTTTTTAATTAATTTCTTTCAATAATTGTTTTCGTGCTCTCTGCGTTATTTCAATTGTAAAAATCTGAAATAAATTCTCTTTTTTTTATTTGGACAAATTTTCTAAAAAGTAAAAGGGAAAATGTGAATTTAAATTTTCTTTATTGTTTAAATTCCAATTTGATTTTTGAATTAATTGCTCAAACCAATAGTTCCAACTTTCTCTAGTTCAAAACTGAAATTTCCTGCAAAGTCAAATCGAAAATATGAATCCAAATCTTCTTTAATTTTTGGATTAAAAATTTGTTCTTCTTTTTCTTTTACCTTCCGTGCACATGAATAATATGGCAGCAATGGAAAGCCTCGTTTGCCATCTCAGAGCCATGTCCGTGGATGTAGTTGACGAATTTTGATTCCTCCTCAGGTCAAGAAGGAAGGAATAGAAATTCCGTCGATCAAACGATCGACATCGTCCTCCAATATCCTTTTTATTTTAACGTTAATCCATTTAATTCACTCTGTTTCGTTCACTGAACTTGCGACCAACACTTTTCCAAACTTTTCTCATGTTGCTTGACTCGTTAAAACTTTCTTAACCACTATTTATGTCAGGAAGATGGAAAATGAATGTGTAACTAATTGTGCGCTAATAAAAACTAACCACGAACCATCCGAAAACTAATTACGAGACAACGTTTCACCAACATCTCATCGATGCTTCGGAAGCTCTTTTGACAGTTCGGAACGGCCGACAATAATCCTGATCGATCTTGTTAAGCACGAAACAACCTTAAGACAATCCCCGAACACGTGATGACAATTTCCATGCTGAATCCGAACTTTTTTGAAGGTACTAACCTCCCTTTCGAAGGTACTAACCCTTTTATAACCTTCTAGTTAGTCCATAGAATTATATTCAAGTTTTACTTATGAAGATGAGTTTCTCGAGTGTTGGATATTGCCCAAAATGGTAACTACCACTTTATCACTATCGCAGTAACTCGAGAGAGGTCCAAAAGTAAAAAAAAAAAGGAAAAACACTTGGAGTTCACGAGCTTTCAGAATAGTTGTAACTTTTCTTCGACTCCTATCTCACTCGAACACTCTCGAAAAGTTTTTGAAACATCATCAGAGAGACCTGACTAGTTAAGCACTTAAACTCACCCCAAAATTTCCACAATTATAATCCCCAACTATTCCCCATTAGAGTGTAATTTACACACGAAATTCTCGTGGTATCCTTGACGATCGATGATAAAATCATTCAAGGGTTAATTACGATATTCGGATCGTCGACCCCATCGCTAATTGAGTGAAACTTCGGGTTCACTCCGAGCAGCAGGAGGTGAGTGAAACTTTTCCATTTTTTTTTGTTTTCATCCCTCGTGGAAGAAAATTGACGTGGTACACAAAGGGGTTGGATTTTGCGGCCTGCTCATAAAACCACGAAAATTAGGATGTGAACGCGATACTAATTAATACAAGCAGGAGTCTCGTGACTCCCATCACAATATTAACACTGACACGTATACAACACTTTTACGATAATTCCTCGTTGTTAATTGATCAATATCGAACCACCCTCTTGCGATTAAACCTTCGTAGTGAATTATTAAGCTTAGTTAATTAGTGGATTAACATGATAAAAAACACTAAAAGCGAGATAAGAGGGTGCGTGTCGTATCAATCGAAATCGAAAGCCAGTCTTCATTGTTTTTTTTAACTGATTAATTTATCATTAACGAATAATCTAAGGTACGATTATTTATTCGGTGACGATGAATTTAATCAAATGGTTAGTATGGTTGGTAAATTTTTTTTGGCAATTTTTAGGTTATTTTTAAATGATTCACCGGAATGTTTATATCCGCGACATGTTCGAAGGTAAATATATAGTGAGAGAGGAAAGGTGATAACGCGGATCCACGCACCACGTCTCGACACGGTGGCAGATTTACCCTGACTGGGGAGATTCCCGTTGGTAAGAGCATGCGCGTTTAACTTGCATCACCAAACTCTTCCCCGTGCGCGCACGACTCTTTCTCTCACTCTATATCATCCCCCCCTGATACACCCCCGAGAAGAGGGTAGTTCGGGGGTGGCTCGTCGAGGGTGCGGAATGTTTTGGGGGAGGTTGTTGCAGAAAGGAAGAGCGAAAAATATTCTGCATATAACCAAAAGAGAAAAGAGAGAGGAAAGAGAGAACTGGCGAGGCGAGGGAGGTCTTGGAGAAGGAGAGAGAGGGGGTGAGTTCCAGAGGGTTGGTTTGGTCTTTTTATATATATCTGCACAGTAGCTTATACAAAACCACCCGACCTACCGCACACCGAGACGTTTGGGCCACGAGAACCGTGCGACGAGAGTAGACTCGAGTGATTTTGAGAGCGAGGGTGAAAGAGGCGAAAAAAAGAGCAGCTTTCAAATTTTCCGGAAAAATAAAAAAAAATAAAACAAGATCCTGTATTCGAAAGGGTTGCAACTCTGATGAACCGAGTTTGCTCAAATTCTCGCGTGTATCTGGATTTCCACTCCCCCAAATCCAACCTCTTTCCATGAGAGGATTGCGATATGGACTTGCTGCGGGCTAACCAACAAGTTTTTATAGCATATGCTATACGGACGCAAACATTTTTGGGGCATTTTCAGCTCGCAGTAGGCAGGAGAACATGTCGACGAACAGTTTTGACGGGGACAGCAAAAAAAAAAAGTAATCTACTGACTCTTTTATTTCCGGATCAGTTAGGGGTAGTTCCACTGCATCAGGGAAAAATTGGATAGTATTCCCTCTTTTTGACGCACGAAAAAAGCTTGCGATCTTTCAGTTGTACAATATTCAACCCAATTCTCTTTATTTCGCTCACCTTTTTCGTCGGAATGATACAACGGGTTGGAAAAAGTATGAATAGAACGATTCGGTGGGGAGTAAACGATTTTTTTTTGTTATTTCTTAACAGGTTAGTAATTGGTGAGTAGGCTTCGTATACAAACTTTTTGGCTTGATCAATTCTCTATTGGAGCTCTGGAAATTAAGCAATCACTTCCATTTGAGTTCGTACTCCGAATTAAGGCCCTTTCACTGTCAACAACGCATAAAAATCATTAACAGTTTTTAATTAGGTTAGTGAATGGTTAGTCCAAACATTTCGATGAAATATTATGGCACAGTTTCTGTTGAGGCTCTGAAAATACTGCAATCATTC
The DNA here is from genome assembly GCA_963989365.1 of Rhimphoctona megacephalus. Lineage (NCBI taxonomy): Eukaryota > Metazoa > Arthropoda > Insecta > Hymenoptera > Ichneumonidae > Rhimphoctona > Rhimphoctona megacephalus. The sequence goes on from OZ022424.1 coordinate 10,127,963, forward strand.
GTATTCAAGTTTTTTCTCCGAATTTGGGGCCTTTTACGTCCAACAATAAATAACAATCATTAACAGTTTTTAACGAGGTTAGTAATTGGTTAGTTCAATCATTTCAATGAAATCTTATCGCAAATTTTCTGTTGAGGCTTTCAAAATATTCAAATTATTCGAGTTTGAGTTTCTACTTTGAATTAAGGCCCTTTTACGGCCAATACCACACAACAGTTTTTGTCAAAGTTTTATAGGGTTAGTAATTGGTTAGTACGAATTTTCGGACGAGATCTCGTAGCAGATTTTCCGCTGAGGCTATCAAAATACTGCAAAAAATAATATTTTAGTTTCTTCTTCGAATTAAGGGCCTTTTATGGCTAACGAGCTTCTTGAAAATCATAAAAATCTCACATATTCTTTCTCCCTGAGGAAATAAAAGAGAGGAGAGAATTCCTCCGTTCGGCAAATTTGTCTCTACAATTTTTGGACACACACATACACAACCATTCATGCGAGGTTGACTCGAGAAAGAATGTTGAAGAGAAAAGACGAGGGCTGGGATTCCCTCATTTTCATGCCGTATGACGGAGTAAAATGACGAGAATTTTGAAGCGAAGAATTTTAACCGTACGGTGGCAAGTTAAATTGCATATTGTACGGGAATGGAATTGGCTTTTTTGTTCTATGAATCGTATCACTTGGGAGAATGTGCTTCGTCATGAAAAAATTCAAAAAAACGATTATAACCGTGTCAAAAAATTACAATCATATCGATGAGTCAGAAATATCAATTATTGTCCGAAAAATATCTCGTAAAAAAAAAAATCACATACAGAATTTTACCCTAAAATTCAGACGAAAAAAAAAAATCAAACTCAAATAATAAAAAAACGTCACAATTTTTTATCAACTTTTCACAATTTCTTAACAGTTGATTTTTCAATATTTGATTATTTGTTACAACAGAATCAATTAGAAATTTGAATAAATCATTTTTCCCTAATTTTTATTTCGTACGATAATTAATTTTTTTTTTTTAAATTATCAGGTGTAAAAAAAGATTCTCCAATCGTTTCAACAACGAGAAATTTTGAAAAATCACGGCAGTTTACGATAAAGCTCGATCGTATATAAATACACTGTTATCAGAATAATTCGTGTCCGCAGACACGTGAGTACGAGGTTTGTTTTTATTTGTCGTATGCACTCGATAAAAGTAGGATCGGACGACACGAAAAGCGACAAAATAAAAGGAGACGAGCGCAGTGAAATAGCGTGACGAGGAATTGGCAGCCTGGTTAAACGGAAAAACGCGAATTCCACATTATCACGATATATTCTCGCAAGCAACGGACGATTCAACGTCTAATAAATCCTACGAAACTCGATCCATGGCTCTGAATTAATTAAAAGAGATTAAACCGAGGTTTTTCTTTTGTTATACAGAGAAATTGAGATTGGCAGGAAATTTATCTTTGCACAAAAGAAGCGGAAGATAAAGAAATGAAAGAAAAAATAGGAAATCGTTAATTATGTAAAAAAAAATATGTTTAAAACAGAGGCAAACGCGCTTTTGGATGATATATACGTATATTTATCTAAGTTAGCCGATCGAACGCGCGTGATGCTTTTGCCATATTCTGGAAAAACGTTTTAAAAGCGTATACAAGGTTTTCCAGGCTGCAATAATCTTTCTTCAAATTTTCATCATAATTTTGGTACAACGTAATTTATGGGGATTTGATTGAATTTATTTTCATTCTTTTTTTCCAAAATTATAATTATTATGGGCACATTTTAATGCACTGAAAACAAAACAAAATAAAGTATTGCCAACTACGCGATGAAGTTGGACGAATTTCGTTGCGCCAATAGTCATATTACGTTTAGTTAAGGGCGGATCCTCCTTTAGAAGGCCGAAAAAAGCGTTTTTGGGGGAATTTTTTTAGGACAGAAAAAAGCAGGTCCAGTAAACTTTTCAGATTATTTAATTGCATATTTGAACATTAAAAGAAAATTTTTTGAGAGAAAAATATTCAAACGCAGCCGATTTTTATGCACATTTGTGCAACACCAGTTTCCAATCAGCGGGAAAGATGAAGCTCGTTATTTGTGCCTGAAACAAAAAACCCAAAAAAAATTTCGTTTTCATATATTTTTCGTCTAGGTGAACTAAGAAAAACCCAAAAAATTGTGAAAAAAATGTGTTTTTCTCAGATTTGAAAAAAATGTGCTTTCTGCAAAAAAAAATAATTTCAACTTGCTAAAAAAGTTGTTTAGAAATTTTTTTATGAATCTTTTTAGTTCAAATAGAAGAGAATACAAAACTGAAGCTAACAAGCTTTGGATCGTTTTGATTGGTCGTCTAGTTTTCTTGCAATCACGCCCGCCAGTTTAGAAAAATCATAAAAACGAAAACTCGAGAAAACGCGCTTTCCAGCTGCCCGAGTGCTCGTATACCTGCTCGATACCTTACTACGTTTAGTGCTGTATCTTTGAAAATATTGCGAATTAGCCTCTATAACTTTAGATACATATTCTTAGATATATTAGGAATAGATGTAAGCAATAAAAAAAATCGATTTTTTGAGCTTTCTAAAGGAGGATCCGCCCTTAATCACCCGGTGGTTGATCCATTGAAAGTCATGTCGTTGAGACAACTACGCCACGATTTTCCTGCTAAATTTTAATTTATTTGAGTTGAGTGTATTTCATGTGATACAACCGCAATAAATAGTTACATTGAAAAAAAAATAAATAAAACTTGAGACACAGAATCGATTGAATTTGAAATAATCACACGGATGTTGAGTTGTATACGGTTTGTTCGTGACTTGATAAAATAATAACATCGAATAAACTTCTCTGCGGGAATTGAATTCAATGACACTATAGATAATCGGAATATAATTTGTGATTAAGCTAATTACCTAGTAGTAATTTGGAAGAAATCTTTTATTACTATTGAAACAAATAAACCTTTTGCTAAAGCTATTAAAATTTCGTTGCGCAAACAATAAGTTTTGTTTAATACGAATTATATATATTGTAACCAGACAATCTTATTCCCTGACTGGATTTCTGGTGTGGCAGAAATCCGCTAGAGGGCCGCGGGCGGAGCGCTCTCGCGTAAGCGTCGCTTCGCCCGTGTGCCCATAAGGCTCTGACATTGAATCATTAAATAACGATCACTCCGAGCGATGGTCGTCGAGAAAGTCCGAACTCTTGTTTTACGAGGTAAAAAGGTCTGAGATCTTATTGTACAATTGAAGTATACTGATATAAAAAGGTTTTTGCCACCTAATTACGTCAGGGTAGGCGCTCTTACGAGAGAGAACAGGACCTAAAAAGTCGATCAATCGTGTTTACTATTGAAAGTTACAAAATTGAAATAAAAAATAGTAAATAAAAAAAAAATTTTAAATATATAAATATTTTTTATTAAAGATTATTATTTTTTTGTTTATTATTAATTTATTAATTAATATTAATATTTGCGACTATTGAGTCGCAAAATATGAAATCAAGAATATCAAATAAAAAATAATCCAAGAAATATATATATCAAACAAAATTTCAAATATTTCTTAGTCATGGTGTGGCAGAAATCCGCTAGAGGGCCACGGGCGGAGCGCTCTCGCGTGAGCGTCGCACCGCCCGTGTGCTCATAAAGCTCCGACGTTGAATCGTTAAATATCGATCACTCCGATCGATGGTCGTCGAGAAAACCCACACCTTTGTTTTAGGAAGTAAAAAGGTCTGAGGTTTATCGTACAATTAAAGTCTCGCTGGGCGCTCTTACTAAAGTAAAAAATCGATCAATCGTATTTACTATTGAAAGTCGCAAAATAAAAAATTAAAAATATTTCAGAAAATATGTATATAAAATAAAAAATCGAATATTTCTTACAGTCATTTCAAAATCATAATTGTTCCATACGATCACTATACGTTTTAATTACACAATCCAATTCATTTAATCCAAAAATGATTGATATAATTGACTGAAATACTTTTCCGCATTTCCCGAGCAAGATACTATTTCAAATATTTATTGAATTTTATTCAAAAAATGTTTTGGTTCTATTAAATATTTAAGGTTTTACCTCAAATTGCGGGCATAATTGGCTCAACAAAATACCTTCAACTACGCACGGAGGTTGCGTCAACTACGCCATTCGTTTCGCCGTATCCAACCTCAGTGCGTAGTTGAGCCAACTACGCTTTCGTTCTCAGCCCTTTTTTCAGTGTGTTAATCTGTGTACCAAAAATCTTGCGAATAAATTTTGATGAAAATTTAAAAAAAGGGCTTTCCACACTTTTGTAGTAATGCATATTCTATGATAATCCGGAAAAAAAAACAATTTTGAACAAATTTTACGATGCTAATAAAAAAAACGCCGTTTTATTCACTTTTTACGGTGATCCATGAAAAAATTGGCAATCTCATTTTATGGTAATCTAGAAGAAATATCTTTGACATATTTTTCATGTTAATCAATAAAAAAATAAAAAAGTTTTCAACACATTTTATGGTAATTAGTAAAAGAAATAATTTAACAAATTTAATGGAATTCTTAACAGAAAAGTTTACACAGGAAAATTGTAGGGGCTTTCCACTCTGCGAGAAATAAAAAAATTGTGAAGGGTCTTTGTCGATTTAGCCTGGAATTCGTCATATATACGTGTAACAAGGGGAAAAGCATGGATGCCGATAAATAATGTTTCGCGTGACGGTTCGTGCCTTCGCGGATACGACCATTCATCAGAGAGGCGGGTGCATGGCCACGGCGCCCAAGCTCGCAAGGAGATAACGACGCCAAAAGGGGTGTATGGCTGAGGCTTTAATGCCTTCGCGGTATGTGTGCGAGATCGCGTACCTAAGTCGATATAGAAAAAAACAAAATAAACGAGCGAACTAGAATTGAGAAACGAGGAATAAGTCTTGATCCGATTGTTTCATTCGTTAACAGACATCAAAGAGTGTAAAAGAGACAAAACAAAAACAGATGTAACGATGATATTCTGTTTTTTCGAGCTCGTATTCAACTATTATGAGTCGAAACTTTTTTGCCAGAAATTATTATCATTAATGGCAATTTGATTTCATTGATTGGAAATTAGAATGTTTAGTACTCTTGAAAAATGATTTTTTCAATGTCTGATTTTGTTGACGTAATATTTATTATTATGTTTGACTTTTTTAAAATTGTTTATTATGATTTATTCTTATTTTTTTATATTGATGCAATGAATCATTAGAATTATTTCACAAGGAAATGGCATTTTCTCAAAAACGCCATTATCGAAATAAAAATTAAATGAATATTCGCTCACGTCGAGAAAAAGTAAATAACGAGTTTCTTTTTTGCCAGAAATAATTATCATTAATGGCAATTCAATTTCATTGAAAGGAAATTTAAATGTTTTATACTCTTATGCAATTGATTTTTCTTTACTACCAAATTGATTTTGTTGACGTAATATTTATTACTTTTTTTATTTTTTAATATGATTTATTCTCATTTTTTTATATTGATGCAATTAATAATTGGAATGATTAAACTAGGGAAATGGAAACCTCAAAACCATCATTAAAAAAATAAAATTTAATAAATATTCGCTTACGTCAAGAAAAACATAAATGACCTGTTTTTGTTTTCCACAATATTATTTTTTTTTGCATTTTAGTCTAATATAAAAGTGATAAAAATAAAAACGTGAACAATCAAATTATTTGAAGCTTTAATATTTTTTTTTAAGTAATATATTAAGAAATTGTTTTCTAGTCGATACAACTCAATGTTCAACAAAAAAACAGTGAAAGTTATTAAAAAAGAGGTAATGAAAATTGTTCTCGTTTGATAAAATTCAATGTCTAATATAAAAATAATGAAAGCAAATTTAAAAAAATTAAACTACAAATTAACGAAGTAGAAAAATATATTTAATCAAGGAAAAATGTTCTAGTTTAATAAAATGCAATGTATAATATAAAAATAATGAAAGCAAATAAAAAAGAAGTTAAACTGAAAATTAACGAAGTAGAAAAAAGACATTGTATTAAAGAAAATTTTTCTAGTTTAACAAAATTCAATGTATAATATAAAAATAATGAAAGCAAATTAAAAAAAGTTAAACTAAAAATTAACGACGTAGAAAAAGATATTTCATCAAGGAAAATTGTTCTAGTTTAATAAAATACAATGTATAATATAAAAATAATGAAAGCAAATAAAAAAGAAGTTAAACTGAAAATTAACGAAGTAGAAAAAAGACATTTTATTAAAGAAAATTATTCTCGTTTAATAAAATTCAATGAATAATATAAAAATAATGAAAGCAAATTAAAAAAAATTAAACTACAAATTAACGAAGTAGAAAAAGATATTTGATCAAGGAAAATTGTTCTAGTTTAATAAAATGCAATGTATAATATAAAAATAATGAAAGCAAATAAAAAAGAAGTTAAACTGAAAATTAACGAAGTAGAAAAAAGACATTTCATTAAAGAAAATGTTTCTAGTTTAACAAAATTCAATATATAATATAAAAATAATGAAAGCAAATTAAAAAAAGTTGATCTAAAAATTAACGAAGTAGAAAAAGATATTTGATCAAGGAAAATTGTTCTAGTTTAATAAAATACAATGTATAATATAAAAATAATGAAAGCAAATAAAAAAGAAGTTAAACTGAAAATTAACGAAGTAGAAAAAAGACATTTTATTAAAGAAAATTATTCTCGTTTAATGAAATTCAATGAATAATATAAAAATAATGAAAGAAAATTAAAAAAAGTTAAACTGAAAATTAACGAAGTAGAAAAAGATATTTCATCAAGGAAAATTGTTCTAGTTTAATAAAATGCAATGTATAATATAAAAATAATGAAAGCAAATAAAAAAGAAGTTAAACTGAAAATTAACGAAGTAGAAAAAAGACATTTTATTAAAGAAAATTTTTCTAGTTTAACAAAATTCAATGTATAATATAAAAATAATGAAAGCAAATTAAAAAAAGTTAAATTACAAATTAACGAAGTAGAAAAAGATATTCGATCAAGGAACATTGTTCTAGTTTAATAAAATACAATGTATAATATAAAAATAATGAAAGCAAATAAAAAAGAAGTTAAACTGAAAATTAACGAAGTAGAAAAAAGACATCTTATTAAAGAAAATGTTTCTAGTTTAACAAAATTCAATATATAATATAAAAATAATGAAAGCAAATTAAAAAAAGTTGAACTAAAAATTAACGAAGTAGAAAAAGATATTTCATCAAGGAAAATTGTTCTAGTTTAATAAAATGCAATGTATAATATAAAAATAATAAAAGCAAATAAAAAAGAAGTTAAACTGAAAATTAACGAAGTAGAAAAAAGACATTTTATTAAAGAAAATTATTCTCGTTTAATAAAATTCAATGAATAATATAAAAATAATGAAAGAAAATTAAAAAAAGTTAAACTGAAAATTAACGAAATAGAAAAATATATTTTATCAAGGAAAAATGTTCTAGTTTAATAAAATGCAGTGTATAATATAAAAATAATAAAAGCAAATAAAAAAGAAGTTAAACTGAAAATTAACGAAGTAGAAAAAAGACATTTTATTAAAGAAAATTTTGCTAGTTTAACAAAATTCAATGTATAATATAAAAATAATGAAAGCATATTAAAAAAAGTTAAACTAAAAATTAAGGAAGTAGAAAAAGATATTTCATCAAGGAAAATTGTTCTAGTTTCATAAAATGCAATGTATAATATAAAAATAATAAAAGCAAATAAAAAAGAAGTTAAACTGAAAATTAACGAAGTAGAAAAAAGACATTTTATTAAAGAAAATTTTGCTAGTTTAACAAAATTCAATGTATAATATAAAAATAATGAAAGCATATTAAAAAAAGTTAAACTAAAAATTAAGGAAGTAGAAAAAGATATTTCATCAAGGAAAATTGTTCTAGTTTCATAAAATGCAATGTGGCTATGATTACATAGGTCCACCCACCCACGCGAGTCCATAGACCTGAACATGAAGCGCGTATCTCCGGAAAGTGCGAAACTAATGCCAATTAGTTGGTGCGAGAATGCATTATGGAAATTTCTTGGGAAAACAAGGATGGAAAATGCGTTGATCCAGTGTCTGTCGTTTGCTCTAGTACGACGAGATGAGCAAGAGTGATATAATGAAAATTCCATAAATTTTCATCGTCAGTCGACAGATGAACTCTTGGCAAGCACGTGGCTGATAATTAGAATATCACGGAAAATGGGGGGTTGGGGGGGGGGGGGGGGGTGAGAAATAGCCTAGAAAGGGTGGGAATGTGCGAACGACTAGAAAGCTTTTGAGTTACGTGACAGTGGGCCATAGTATAATGGAATAGAGATACAATGAACTATTATAAAGTAGATTTCACGGTGAAAATCATCGCAAAAATTATATCGAAACTCTGAAACATGAAGATAAGTTTAAAAAAAATTTAATCATAACGATTTCAACTCAAAAATGTACTAATTACTAATATTTTTTTATTTCTAATTTATTATTTAATTCTCAAACATCAATTTGATTTTATTTGTGATTTAAATGTCCTGAATTTGCTCCAAATTCTGTATAATTTTTAAATTAATTTGTTTAAAAATTAATTAAAATATGGTAGTTAATAAGGACAAGAACAGATGCGATCATGGCAAATGAATCTGTAATAAATAATTATTAATATGCTTTCGATATCGAATAATCAGATTTTTTTTGATAATTTATAAAAAATATCATTTTGAATAAATAAACAAAGAATGAAAAATATTAAACAAGCGATAGAAACGATCGAAAAGTTATGTAAAAAGGCCCAACAATATAATTTAAACTTTAGCACTTTGTAGCCTATAGTCGCTACAGTTTCAGGTTGGTGGGTAAAAAAATAAGCCAGTTCGTCGCTGGGAATATCGAGGAAAAAGTAGTGTAAAGCGAGTCTGCGTTCCTGACCTCGTGAAACCCCATTCTATAAAACAAAACGAGTAAAAACAAAAAAATACTGTAGGTAAAAAGAATGAAAAAAAAGAAGAAAAGAACATTTTGTATATATGGGATACAAAAGAGTGTAGATACGTATATGTATAAAGGGTTGAAAGGACGGGGCTAATTGAGAGAAACGTTGGAAAGAGTCAGCTTCGCGGAATCGCGGGTGTTGGGCATTTTCAGCGAAAATTAACCCTCAAAGGTCTCAACCCGAGATAATAAGATACGGGGTGCGAGAGTTGGCTCGCATCACACTGGCTTTTGCTCACTCGCTTTTCTCACCCCCTTAAACGTATATATATGCATGCAGAAAGAGAGAGAGAGAGAGAGAGAGAGAGAGAGAGATTTCTCTTTCTCTTTTTGCTCTTTCTCTCTCCTCCTTTCCCTCACCAGTTACTGTGGAAATCAACCGCACAACCATCTCCTCAATTCCACCCTCGTTTTTTCCTCCTTTCTCACCCTCATCGTGGTCACGGAATCGTGGTGTCGTTGCTGCCTCCCCCGACAGACAAGAAGAAAGAGGGGTTTTAACGCGAATGGAGTCAAGTCACTCCCTCGGGTCTTGTCAAGAGAAATCAGGACTACCTCCCGTCCCAAGGTTATAGCCGTGGACTCAACGCCGGATAATCTTTCAGCGTTAACCCCTTTTCACTCTATTTTCTCTTCTCTTTCTCTATTTTTCATTGTTTTTTCTTTTGTTTTTTTTTTTTTATCTCTACAGCCATTTTCACACCTGTGTAATCGGTCATTCGGGTAAACAATTACCAAAGATTCATTTTTTTCACAATTTTTTATTATTGGAACATTCTGCTTCATCCCTTAGCACCTTCAGGGGTGGGACTTCATAGAAATCTCAAAAAAACGTGCTTTTGGGATTTTTTTTCAATGAAAACTCTAATGTATTGCTTAACAAATTATTGTATATTTTTATTAAAAGCGTGAAATCAATTTTTAGCGTTAAAAAATAAAAAAATTTCAACTTCGTTAAAAAAATCAATCTTTTTTATATTTTTATTGTTCACTATTTGCAAAATTAATCACAAAAATGGAATTCTACATTTTTATGAGAATGAAACTCGAACTTTGTTCATCGCTCAGAGTTTGAAATTAATTCGATTAAACCTTTCGGTCCGAATGTTTTATATGAAGTTTAACCAAGTGAGATTCCCTTGAATTTACTTAAGGTTAATCCATATCCTGGATAATGAATTTCTCAGTAATTCCGTGTTTTACATCGTCAAGCTTGACGAATCAATGTTTCCGAAATAGTGGACAGACATGGTCGCCAATTACACGGTCTTTACTTTAGTTTTAGACTCGCTAACTACCCTTCCTTTAACTTCTCCTTTAACTTCTTTAGTTTCTGTCTCTCTGTCACTCTATTTGCCTCTTGACAACCGCCCTCTTTAGAATAAAGGTAAACAGCCGTATAACTACTCTAAGGAGTTTGTGGACATAGAACGACCGGTCTGTTACACAGTCTGCCATTCTACAGCAATATATATATATATATACACGCATGCAATTGAATATATTTATACCATATTGTAACGGTACGATTTTATGAAACGCGTCGCTACGCGTAGATTCGAGCTTCTTATTCTAAAGGAGCAGGTATGAAATGAAAACGAGGAGTACGTGAATTCAAATTTAACCAAATATGACTAATTTATTTATTAAACACGAAGATGATTTTGGTTTTTACAGAAATTTTTCAATAAATGAATTTTTTGATTTATTCCGCGTTTTATTTCTTTCTTTTGTATGAAATTATTTATTTTTGCATGGAAACAATGATTAATCTTTTAATTAGACTTTTAGTCAAAATTATCGTTCTTTATTAACTAAATTCCGGTCGGTGTCTTTCTTTTCAATTAATGGAAAAATAAGAATCAATTTTTTTTTTTTTTTATTTGAGAAAATGAAAAATAATAAAATTACCTATTTTTAAAAAGAAAAGGGAGTATTTGATATAATTATCCGTTCAAATTCCTCCAATCGTCTATTTTGATGACTCGATATAATTCAATTTTAAGTTTCTCTTGATTCTATACAATCTTAAAGGATTTCGAGTGAATTTGAACAGTTGATTCAAAAAGGAGTTCTATTTACTCAATAAATCATCTAATTAATCAATGAACAGTTTCATTCCACTTAATTTATCATTTAACACCTTTTATAAATTTTGACTCCTAAATTTTTAAATACTTCATGAATTGTAGATGATTTATTGATTTAAGGCTTTATTGACCTGACTCAAATCTTCAAAGGTTTTAATAATCAATTTTAACTTATTAATTCAAATAATTCAAATGATTTAATTTTTGTTTATAATAAATCCAATTCAAATAGCAAATAGGAAGGTTAATGGAATTCCACACCAAAAATCTTTAAACAAAACGAAATCGAATTGTTTCTGCCCTCCCAGTGTGAAATGAAAGGAGATTTTAAACCGAAAATCTTTAGACCAAACGAAATCGAATAGTCTCAGCCCTCTCAGAATAAAATAAAGGAAAAGGTTCTTCACACCAAAAATCTTTAGCTCTAACGAAATCGAAAGCGCTCTGCCCTCTCAGTGTGAAGGAGGAAGGGTAATGGTGAGTATTTTTGCTATCTGAATTAGCTTGATCAGAAGCTTGTTGTTCAAGTCAAGTCTCAGCCCAGAGTGAACTCAGAATGAGCTCCCGATGCTGCGGAGCACGGCTATTTATACTCTCAAGAACAAAGGAATAATAATTATAATATTTCTAAAAATAACTCGAGTTCCGATTGCTCGGTCAAATAATCTCGAACGCAGCGTCACGCGTGTAAATTTTGCTATTGGCCGTCGCGGGCCCTGACAAGTTCGAACCTGCACAAACGTTCAATGCGCATGATCGAGAATTCTTATTTTACGAATAAAACATGATTTTATTTGTGCTTTGCGTTCTGAATATCATTTTTATTTTATTTAAATCAATTATTATTTTTATTCGCTTTAAAAAATGCTTTCTTAATGCTTTATTAATAAATTTCAATTTATTTTGAAGATCGCTCTCTAATTGGTTGACTCAGTTGCATCAGAAACGCATCGCTCGAATAAAAGAAATAAAGTTTGTTTCTCACTTATTTTATATAACGGTAATCTTTAATAAACTCCCCTTAGCCTAATTGATCGCTTGGTTTATCGAGAAATCATAATATTTGATTAGTTTATTTCATTTTAATAAAAGAAATTTGTGAAAAATTAGTTAAAATTATCGCCTATAGGAGGCTACGCACGCGTTTCTATGTGGAGTAGTCGCATATGATTAATTATGAATGTGGCCGCTGCCCGAAACATCGCGCGTCGTTGCGCGTCTCATGTGTTTGTAAACAATATGGCCGCCGCCATGTATTGACACGCGTCTTTACGCGTATTAAAGAAAACGAGGAAAATCGGAACGTAAGAAGGAATAAAAAAATAGTAAAAGTGGTTCGCGTGAGTATCGTATATATTTCGTTTCAATATATAAGGCATTTAACGTAAAAGTTACATAATTAAATCGTAATTTTTAATTAATAAAATTTTTGAAGATTTCATTGGAAAATCAAGCATTATTTTCTTAATTTCTAGTTCTCAAACTTATATTTATTGTCATTAATTAGAATTACAGTTGCAATCATTAAACAGAGTGAGCAAGCAATGATTTTGAGTGAATTTTCATTCCGAAAACTTTATAATTTGCTATTGTTGCTAATTTTTCATATTAATGATAAAAAATCACTAATAATTCTAAAAGAAAATAAGGTTGGTAATCGAATAAATTAATTAAACTATTCAAATCATTGCACCGTTTAATTATTTATTATTTTATCCATAACAGTTACAAATAAAAACCATTACATAACTAATACGTGCCATAAATGGGGAAGATAATTGTTGTTATAAATATAATTATTGATTAATAAGTTATTTATAATTTCGTTATTTTAATTCAATTTATTTTTCTTTTTTATGATAAAAAAATCCTCAATTTTAGATTTAATTAAAATAATTTAAGGGCTAAAACCACTGTAATGGCCTCAAAAAATGCCTTTTCTCGACAATTTTTTTCAGGTGGAAGGAAAGGTAATTGAATAATAATATTCAGGGGAGTTATTAAGCCTATATTTAACTATACAACAAAAAATTATGAATGAAAAATATTTAAATATGGCGACACCAGAGCCATTCCCGCGAGGCTTGTTGAATTCGAGGCGCTCTGCGGCACGCAGTGTAACTGGTGTAATTGTTGATCTGGAATAAAAATAAAAAAACCTTAATCTAAACACTCATAGCTAGTGAAGTACGTAGGGGATTTTGAAAATATTCATTTTTGTATTATTGGCGAGTGTTTGAATGAAGAGGTTCAATTTTCGACAGAAAAAGGGGGTAATTATTTGTTGACAAGAAATGTTTAAATGAACTTATCGAAAATTTCGTACGTATTTCACTTCGAAATGTTATTTTTAAGATATTGTCAAAAATTGAAATGAAAAGAATAAAAATTATTGGAGTTATGCTATTGAAAAATCGTGTTTCGAGAAAAACGCGTTTAAAGTTTTGAAACGTGGTACTGAAATGAAAAAAATGAAAAATTCGAGAGCCCGAAATTTCAATGAAAATTTTTTTTTTTTCAGGTATAAACCTTTTTGCCTCATATTCAAGAGGGTTCAAAGTATATTTTAAGCCAATAAAAAAATCGATTTTTCGAAAATTCTACAGTCTTTTTACCCGTCAAATAGTTACGAAAAAATACGAATCAGACATTCTTTTTCAAAGAAATAATGAAAAGGAAAATGATTATGAAGAATAAAAAAATGTTTTAATTTGAAATTCGTATCAGGTGAAAATGATTAAGCGGTTTGGAATGAAACCTTCACGTGAAATATTTCGAATAAATATATATAGGTGTGTACACGTGTCTATACATGTAAATAGAGAGTCCACTTGAACTAGCGAGTTTAAGGAGCAATAACTTTTGGAAACGCCGACCAAACGATCCTACTTTCCCAGGATTAAGGGCATCAGCAACGAGAACATACTTTGGATATCGATCTGAAAACTTTGTACCCATAGAACCGTAATGTCTAACTATCTTAACTCGTCTGCACCTCGTGTTACATTCAAGTAATCCAATTTACGATTTGCACGCAATGTTCTCAGGGTTGACCGACAATTATTTTTCGTGACCTTATCATCCAAACGACTTTGAGGTTTGAGGTCTTTAAGGATGATCTTTTAAGGTCAATTATTAATTATATGGATTAATAGAATGTCGAAGAATTTTTGAATGCGGAATTGATCGAGTTCGAATCAAAGGCCAAATTATATTTCATGTCTCACCCTTTGAGATTACAAAGGTAGTTCAGCTACTCTACAATCCACACGTTTAGAGCTATCTGATTTCTTTTTTTCCAATGTTTCTTTCGCTTAGTCTTTCCTCGCGTCGTCACTCGTTTATTTCTGTTATTAGTTATTTGTCTGTCATACATGACACACGTATCAGCAAAGCGTCCGCGTTTAATGAAATTTAAGAAGACTAGAACGAAATGGGGAAACACAAGAAAAGATCCCACAGCGAAGACAGGAATAAAGAAAGTAAAAGAATACGAAGAGAAATGAAGGAACTAAAAGAATTGGTGCTACGATGCTTGCCTCAACCCCTACTTGAAGATACAAATATGGAATCGGAGGCCGAGAACAACAACAAAAAAATCAACCAAGGTGAACATTTAGTATAAAATAATAAAAAGGGGAGATCTTGTACGAGAGACAAAGCACACCCACAACTAAAAAATGAAGCCTGCACATGAGGCAGAATGATGGTATAGGGAAAAAACCAGATGTCATATGAGAGGTTATACGGGGGAAAAAAACAATAGACGGCTTTTACACATACATTTTACGTTTTTACGATAATGTAGCTTGTCTAACCGTATATACGTGAATCAGTTCTTTGTGTTCGCACACATAAAAAATAAATACATGCAAAACTAGCCGTCTTATATCGGTTTTTTCAGATGAATCAAATCAATATTTGATTCCGAATCAAACGATTCGGAATCAAATATTGATCGAAGTTTACCCGATTCGGAAAACCTGACAGGCGTAACTACGAGCAATAATAAAGAGATGCAGTCGAAGGCACAACCCGATCAGGATCATTCAAAAAACTAACCGACAACTAATGTTCAAGCAATTCCACAAGGGAATGAAAGCCAGGATGAAATCGTTACAATCACGGAACCAAAACTGATTTTAAACGAAGATATAATGAAAATAATTGGCAAAGAACCAGAAGTGGAGGAAAAATGCTTGAAAAATCACTCAAGCATATCAAACCGATGGAACCCATGGCTGAAATCGGGTCTGAAAAAAGAAGTAAAAGATGAGCCCATATATATTTACGAAATTAATGAAACCAGTAATGTGTTAATTGAGACTGGATGGATATTTATCGGTAATTTATCTCGATGACATTTTATGCTTGGCACTATCTGAAGAAGATTGCCACCGTAATTTGCAAAATACAGTCAACGTGCTTCAACAGCTAGGCTTCATAATTAATGAACGAAAATCTTGATTCATTCCGAGCAAAAGATGTCGATACTTTGGATTCATTTTAGACTCTAGAGAAATGATAGTAGAACTTCCACGTGAAAATAAAAATTCTATTATTGCTCACGTAAAGGCTCTGAAACGTAAATACAAGTGTAAAATAAGAAGTTTTGCGCAAGTTATAGGTAGGCTGCTAGCTAGTTGTCCTGGAGTAGATTATGATTATCCTGAATTATGTAATTGATGACCTTAACTAGTGGGAAAACAAATTACCAGTCAGAAAGATCAGAAAATTCCAATTCAGAAAGGAAATGTTCTCTGATGCATGTTTGACGGGATGGGGTGCCTTCTGTAAAGGAGAAGGAGCTCATGGAGAGTGGTCTCAAGTTGAAAAATCTCTGCACATTAACTACTTAGAACTTAAAGCAGCGCATTTGGCGTTAAAAGTATTCGCCACCGATCTAATTACAGCGGAAATACTTTTAAGAGTAGATAATACAACTACGTTAGCCTACATCAACAAGATGGGCGGGACCAAAAGTAAAGGATTACACAAAATAGCAAAAGAATTATGGGAGTGGTGCGAAAACAGAGATCTATGGGTACACGCGTCCTATATTGCGTCTGAAGAAAACGTAGAAGCAGATTGATTTCGAGAATCGTTAATCACGATGCGGAATGGCAACTAGCAGACTATGCGTATAAAAAAGTCACCATAGTTTTTGGTACCCCAGTTATGGATCTTTTCGCATCGAGAAGCAATATGAAATGCAGGTACTACTGCTCGTGGGACAGAGACACACAAGCCTTTGCGTTAGATGCATTTACGATAGACTGGAGCCGGTGGTTTTTCTTCGCATTCCCTCCGTTTGCGATAATCGCTAGGGTCATCCAAAAAATTGAGACTGATAGAGCAGTAGGAATTTTCGTAGTCCCTTTATAACCTTGTCAAAATTGGTTCCCTGCATTCAAAAACATGATAGTAGGAGACTGGATCACTTCTGAACCAAATAAGAAATTACTAACTTGTGATTCTAGCCACACACCACATCCGTTGAGTCAGAAACTTACCCTGGTGGTCGCGAAGTTATCAGAAAAGCACTTCTGAACAAAAATACACCGAAAGAATCAGCTGAGATTATAATTGCATCGTTAGAGAATTCGAACATCAAACAATATGATTCTACGTACAAACTGTGGTGGAAATTTAACCAAGAATTACAAAAGAACCCATTCGACATATCTACAGCCAAGGTTTTGACCTTTTTAATCAGAATATTTCAAGAATTAGCCAGTTATGGAACAATAAATACTGGGAAAGCGGCCCCGGCTCTTATTTCAGGCGAAAAAATCTCTAATTGCAGCCCGATCAGTAGATTTTTAAAAGGAGCATTTAAGAAAAGACCTAGCAGACCCAGATACGATACAACGTGGGATGGGGACCCAATTTTAAATAAGATATCGAGTTGGTATCCTCTCCAATCACTTAACCTAAAAACCCTTACTAAAAAGCTAGTGCGGTCCCTAAGGCCAGTAGCAACTGGCCTTAGGGACCGCGCATAGAATTCAGATGATCGCCGCTATTAAAATAAAAAAAACATTACAGAAACGTCGAAAGGTTTAGAAATAAAAATACCGGAGCATATAAAAACTTTCAGAGCTGGGGCTGTACAACCTTTATTAAACCTATCTTTTTTCGAAGAAAAACCGAATCTTTGTATTGTAAAAACGTTACTTCACTATGTGTCTGTGACTCAGAGTCTGAGAAATAATGAAGATAGTTTATTAATATCTTTCAATAAACCCCACGCCAAAATATCAAAAGATACAGTGGGAAGATGGAGAAAAAGTAGTCTCACGGAACTCGGAGTAGATAAAAGATTTACGTCTCATAGTACGCGCCGTGCGTCGACATCAAAAGCAGCGGAAAAGGGAGTCAATATAAACGAAATAAAAAGAGGGGTGTAGTTCCGAAAAGCCCATACCTCTGATTGATCTGAATTTTGGTATACATATGTATTTTGACCCGCTAATTACGAATACGATAGTGAAAATACCCGCAAATTTCATTTTCAAGGTCAAAATTACAAAAAATTGATTTTTTTAAATGTTTTTCACGTTTAGTGTAATAAATACTGATCTCAGAGAAAAATATTTCCTACAAAAGTTGTAACCCATGAAAAGGTTGACATTTTTTGTTCTATAATTTTTTCGTCTAAAACTATTTGTTTTTGAAAAAAATAGGTTAATGCTCCGAGAAAAATGTGATAATGCTCAAAAATGTGTATATTTTGCCAAACTCCATTAGTTTCGATATTATAATCTACTTACGCACTTTACCGCGGGAAGGTTGGAGTTTGGTCTTGAAAGTGCATGTTTTTTTAATTTTTTTTGTATTTTGCTTGGTTTTTTAATTTTTTTTGTATTTTTGTGTTTTTGCATTTTTTTTTGTTTTTTGTTACCCAACAAACCCACCCATCCACCCACCCAATCACACACACACGCACACACATCCACACACACGCACGCACACACGCAATCAGAGATATGGGCTTTTCGGAACTTTATCCAAACAAATTCGCAGAAACGGTTTTATCATTAAAAAAAATTTTTAACAACTCTAAACATCTACCTCTGTAATCTTGAAGGTCGAGATATGAAATATAATTGAACTATCAAGCGAGCCCGCCGAAGGCTGGCCAAGCTCGATGATAATTATACAAATGTCTTGCCCGCGAGAGATTACCCACCCAACATTGTTTAAAACCGATGCATAATATAAACAATCTCTAACAGGTTCAATAAATCTTATAAAATCGATTCGTTCAAGGATTTTTATTTTCCCCAACCCAATCTTGCGAAATATTATAAAATTTTTTTCACCACACCTCCACGGAAAGTTCGACTTTCCCCCTTGCGTAAGTCGAATTTTCCGCGAAGATGTGGTGAAAAATGGTATACGCACACACGGGAGGGAAAGAGGCCATCCCAAACCGTGTGCTTGCCACCCTCGCCTTCGGCTCGGGTGGCAATTCCGCACGCGGTTTGACATAGCGTACTTTCCCTCCCTAGTGGCGTAATATACTATTGTTTTTCTTTCAGTCAGAAGACAAACTTTAAAGAGAATGACAGAAATAAACGAGTGACGATGCGAGGAGAGACTAAGCGGGCATTGGAAAAAAAATCCGTTAGCTCTAAACGTGTGGATTGTAAACCGAAAGTAGCTGAACTACCTTTGTAATCTCTCGGGGGAGACATTCGTATAATTATTATCGAGCTTCGTCCGCCTTCGGCGGGCTCGCTTGATGGTTCAATTTTAAGTCTAAAGAAAATTTTAGCTACGGGCTAATTTTGAGCCTGTAGCAAATTTTAGCTAAGGACACATTTTTAGCACGGGGGAAATTTCAGCTAAGCGCGAATTTCGGTAAATTGCGCATTGTAACGAAAAACAAATGACAGCGCGAAAATTTTTTTAGCGCGGACGAAATTTAGCAGAGGGCAAATTTTTGTGAGTGGGCGAATTTTGGCGAATTGCGAATTTTAGGAAAAGGCGAATTTCAGTAAGCTAATTTTAGAGAGGGCGAATTTTAGCAAAGAGTACATTTTAAGAAGAGGAAAAATTTTAGCAAAGGGCGATTTTGACATAGAACGAATTTTAGCATAAGCTAAATCTTAGTCAATAGCCAAAATTTTGGGCAAAACACGTATTTTAACCGAGAGCAAATTCCAGCATGGGACAAATTTTAGGAAAGGGCGAATTACAGCAAACGAGAAGTTGTAAGCAGAACGCGAATTTTAGCACGCCAATTTTTAGCCAGCAAAATATATTTGCGCTTGAAACCGGAAATATTCGCAAACCCCTGAGCCCAAGAAACGTATTAAGGGGAGAGGTCCATTTTATCGGGATTTTTTAAATGAATTTTCATGAAATTTTTTTGGCGAAACAGACCTATGGAAAAATCTTTTCGCGTACATACTCATTGATAGTTTTTATGCTTATACAAATTTTTATAAGACATTTCATTAAGGCGTACTCGATCGACACGCTTGACCGCAAAAAGCAGCATTTCATCGGTAACCGCGATTGCGTCGATTTGACTAATCTGAAACAATAAAACCAGATATATCTTGATTCGTCACATGACCCTTTACAGCCCGTACCTTGATTGCATTGAAAAAATTAAAAAAAGCCGCTATGATATCGGATTTTTTATTTTCCTGACAGTTTTTCCAGTAGACAGTAGACAGTAGACAGTAGAGAGATGTATTCTGAACAACCTCGTGAAAGGTTGTTCAGAATACATCACAAGAATTAGGTTGTGATATCTCAGTATGAAAAAAGTAGTTTCGACAAAAACGCGTTAAAAGTTTCGGCCGTTTCGGCAATGGATCGGTAGAAATAATCGTCTTTTGACTGCCTGGTCGTGCATTACTATTTCGGCTGCTTTTTTTATCCATCGTCTAACTAAATTACAACTTCGACTTTACTCATAAATCGAATATGCGTAATTCGGAACCCCAAGAATAACATTAACACAAACAATAACAGGAGGCTCGCGTGCGGCTTGCATTATACTTGCGGCGCACTCGTCCATTCAAATCTCTATAAGTCCGCCAATTTCGTGAATTTCTTAATAATATTATATGGAAATATTTTCAAGGCTATAAGCTATACAAAAATAAATAAAAAACTGAAAATTGATTTTTTGATTGGAAAAAATGGACCCTTAATTACCCTTAATTAGGTGATTGTGGATAAAGCACATAATAATGAAGAAATGTAGAAATTTAAAAATGCTTCCACTAATCCCGGAATTAAATATTCCCTGTTAACACAGGGAATATTTAATTCCGGGATTAGTGGAAGCATTTTTAAATTTAATGTGGTTTTGGCTTATGTGCGTTGTATAAAATGTTTAAAAGTTGTCCAAGAGGAGGAGGTGGAGGGAGAGCTAAGTAAGTTGAGAGTGTAACAGGCACAGGATCAAATTCACGGTGGTTTTACCACAAAGAAGAGGAGAAGTAGTTTCAGGCCTGGAAAGTCGATCTATAGATAGTTCGGAGGGGGAGCAAAAGTGTATACAGTAATGTGCATCCAACTCGCGGTCGCAGCTGCAGGAGTAGCAATATAGGCTCTCTCTCTCTCTCTCTCTTTCTCTCTTTCTCTCGTGCTCTCGCTTTTCGTATCCTCTTGCTCAGGCTTGTTAACCAATCAAGGGAGAACTCTGTGAGTAGTTTGGCCCGATTTCCTGCGGGCTTTCAGCCCCACATCCTCACCCTTTTGCGTATACGGAGTTCCGCCCCGTAGAATTCGCTTTTCGCATCATATGCATGACGTCGCTGCATACGCGAGTCGCGAGACTCATTTGGTGACCCTATGCACGTATATCTCCGATCCATCGTCTTTAGATCGTCATTCGCACCTCTTTGAGGTTTTATTCTCATTCATATGCATCAATTATTATTATTATTATCATTATTTAAAACGATTTTATGGATGCAATTATGTTTTGAACTGATCATTTCTTAACCCTGATTCTCAGCATAATCATTTGGAATTTCTTTCGGTCATTTGGTGCTAAAATTTGAATTTTGGAGAAACTATGCTTAATACTAAATGAGGGCAGAGTAAATTGATTGATTAGTAAATTAATAGCCTCAGTGGTGAAGGGTAAAAGAACGTACCAAAAAAAAGAAGTTTCAGTTCGATGTAAACTTGATATAAAACTCGTCTCTGCCTTTATTCGCTCTGTTTGGATGCTCCCTTGAATTCTTTACTCCCTATCAACGTCTTTCCTCATTTTCCTCGAGAAAAAATTTGCGAATATGCATCATTGAAACTGTAAGCTTATCTCTCATCTCTTGCTTCGCTTTTGCCATTAAATATACGCAGAAACATGACGATAGGGATCCTCGTTCACATTATATGAAAGTGCAGAGAGTCGTTTCTTTATAATTCGATCGATGAGAGCAATTCGAGAAAGGGCTTCCATAATTTTTCGATCGAAAGGCAAAATTGAATTTTCCATGAACTCTCGCTTCCTGCTTTCCGCTCGAACGTTATCGTCCTCATGGCACTCGAGCTCTCAACGCTCGCGCAAAACAAATTCAACACTCACACTCTTTTATTCTCCATTCTTTTACTGGTCTCTCTTCGTACTCGAAAAAAAAGTTTCAAATAAAAGAAAAACAAAGGAAAAAAGAATAGGCTTCAAAAATAATTCACCAGGACCTTTGGAAACGGAATATTTTCGATCAAAGGACGAAAAATATGTCTTCCCTCTTTTCTCTCTCTCTCTCTCTCTCTCTCTCTCTCTCTCTCTCTCTCTCTCTCTCTCGCTATTTCTCCTCTTTCGCATCCTTTCAATTTTTCTCGTTAACAATTCCACAAATTTCGACATTTCGCACTTTTAGCACCGTATTTCCTCGTTAGCGTATAAAATTATCTTTGGGATTCTTGCGGAACGCTAATTCCACGTGCCATAACGATTAAAGCGAACCGGATGACAGCTCGAAACTTTGTCTCATCCCCGGCTAAAAGGTATTTACAAAATTTCCAAAAATACAAGACGAATTTTCGAAATTCACAAAATTACAAGACGAATTTTGTGAGATCTCGAAATTTGAAGAATTAACCTTCTTCATGGATAGCCGAATGGAAAGATAACCCGAATTTTCAAATTCGCTAAATTCGTTAATTGAGCGAACTTTCCAATTGGTGAATTCACATGAATTGGGGAGAATTCCGAATTGGCAAAATTAAATTAATTGGACGAATTTCCACCGAATCCGCTCAATCATATCTATTACGTGGATTTCCGATTCTACAAGATTTCAAGACGTAATAGTTTTCACCATAGACAGAGAAATTCGAAAATTACGAGCCAAATGATGAGTTTTCAGTCTATTTGTTACATTTTCAATTATAATCAATACGAATTAAACTATTGTTTTTAATTGGGAAACTCAGAAAATAACGATAATTACTAGAAAATTAATGTCAAATATCGAAAATTGTGACATAATGTGAAAAATATAACAAAATAATACCAAACCGTGTAAAGAACGTAGAAAAATAATACAAACTAATAATAAAATAAAGAAAATGATGACGCAATAGAAATAGAGAGAATTAATAAATTAACGAAATCATACAAATTTGTCTAATTTCGTGAATTTCGCTAATTTCTAATGTCCGATATTCTAGGACGAATCAGTCCCTTTCTTCCAATAAATCAATTTTAATTTGATTCTCTTTTCAATGAAAATCTAATCGATTTAGTATAATTGAATCTAGGAGATGAATCAATTAATTCATTAAGTAATAATACAGATAACTATAATACACATGAAAGTAATATAAAATATCGAGAATAATTATAAGAATTAATAAATATAACAAAATAAAATAGTAAGATAAAAAAATAATACAAGCTATTATTAAAAAATAAGAGAAATGATAGTGCCAGAGAAGTTGAAACCAAGAGAGACAGAGGAATGGGGAGAAAAATTGCAAAACGGAGAAATTGAGGATGCCACAGTGTCATCAAACTCGTGTCTCCTAACTTTGATGAACCTGTAACGTAGGGTTGGGGTGTTGTGACACGATGGGAAGACAAGCTTTGGTGAAGGACGAGGATAGACGAATAACGAGCATGCACACGTATCGCACGAAGCTCTAGATATAACAATGAGAGAACGTCACAAACTTTTGTTCCTCTCGTTTCGTCCAACCCTTCTACGTCGTATGGAGAACGTGAAGTACAGGGTTGTAGAATTATCGTCGTTGACCCATATGGAAAGCTGAAATAGAGGAGAGAAATGACAACGACGAGAGTGCCCCCAAGAGAAACTCTCTCTCTCTCTCTCTCTCTCTCTCTCTCTCTTTCATGCACTCTGTCCTTTTACGTACTGTGTTCATGGACTAGCTAGACCGAGAGATCGACCGACAGAACTCTCATACACAGTTGCAGTTAACGGCAACATTATATGCGAAGCCATATCCGCCATTTCTATCTCCAACCCTGCTGTGTGTCTCAACGAAATTCTCAAGGATTAATGCTGGCGAACCCACGAGCTCCATAAAATTTTCGTTTCAAGTTACTCCTTAAAGTCTAGAGGTGAACCAAAAGGGGTGAGGCTTGAGGGAGGGATGAAAGAGAGTGAGGGGTTGAGGTAGTCACGAAGAACCATAATCCACGTTTGCTGGTGGAATATCTCGTCACGCTCCTCCATCATCTATCCCAAGTTCTCAGTGCTTTTGGAATATATACCTGGCCACCTTTTGAGAGATTGGTGGCAATTGGGACCATCTTGGAATGGTTGGACTTTCTTCTGATTACCAAATCGAGTAAATGGTAAAAAAATTTTAATATCGTCTACATTTTAGTCATTTTTAATTTAACTATGCTGAAATTAACGTGCCAATGTTGATAATTACATTTTTTAAATAATCACTTTTGGTAAGATTTAACCGAATGTTCATTGAACAAGAATTTGATGATTTCTACGTGATAGGTTCAATTTAAATGTTCTATTGAATCCTGCCAAATATTATTCTGAAGCCAAAATTCGTACAATTTTGTTAAAAAGAATGCTTCGAGGTTTTTCGTACACTTTTCTGATAACTACTTGTAGAAACAAATGACAATTAGCTTCAGCGAAGAAATAATAAAGTGATTAACAACAATTTGGCCTTTATGAAGTTAGACCCAGAGAAACTTATTGGTCCAAATTGCCACCAATTATTCAGCCTACAAACCCGCTGCTACCGAGGGTAGAAAAGGGGATAGAGTCGATAGGAGTGAGCCAGTTTGAGAAAAAGTCAGATGGGTATGTACAGAAAACGTTTGGCACGTAGTAGAGTGAATTTTCCGAGCTTCCATAAAAGGAAAGTTTATGGCTGTAGGACGACAATTATCGCGATGAAAATATCCTTCTTTTGCACTCTTTTTCCCGGAGTAACGGTCATAATATATTTTGATATTGTATACAGCCACGAAGTGTAGATAACTGTAAGAAATACGTACATGATTTTAATATCGCTAACAAGGTTTGGTAAACTCGGAACTAGTCTTCTTTTCTTCCTCAATTTCTGAGAAGGTCACTAGAGCGACAAACTCAAAGGGCAGTTAGAAATTTACCATGAAAGCTTTTGGAAAAAAAAATCAGGTCAGTGCAGAACTCTCGATCGACGAGTTTACTCAGTTAGGTGAGCGACAGAGAGAACGAGAGAGCGAGGAAGGGAGGGAGAAAAATCAACAAAAGTCGTTTTGACAATGTCCGAACGATATTATTTTACAGTCTTTTATTTCTTTTGGCTTCCAGTGTTCCAACGCCAACGCTTTTTGCCCAGTATACACGGCAAGCTAACATCTATTTACTAGGATTTCTCGACAACGATAGACTCCCTCGAGCCAACCCCACGTGTTCATGGCTCTATTGCATCGTCTATATTGGTCTTAGCAGCGGAGAAAAGAGCACTGTGTATGTATCGCTATATACAGAATCCTTAGTTCAACGGGGTAAAAAGAAAACCATCAGCATCCCTGGTCTAACGTGTTTGCACTTTGTTGTTATTTTTTTCTTTTATTTTCGTCTATTATCATCCTTTTTGCTTCTGCTTTGCTACGTGTTTTGCTCTCTTTCTCTGGAGTCTAGGCCCCGTTATTTCCGGGATCCGGCAGCCATTTCCACCCCCTTCTTCAAACCCGGCAAAGGCCGATCGGGAATCCAAAATTGTTTTCCGATTCGACGAGAGCAACGGATGAGAAGAACGGACGTGAGCTACCGGAAGTCTCAAAAACTTCGTTATAGAAACGGTTTGAACGTTTTTCGTGCTCCTTCCTCTCTCATACACTTATATTTTTTTTTTCTGAGGCACCGGAGAGAGTTTGACCACGACGAATTTAACCCTTTTGTTGTCCCATAGATGTCCCTTCTCTATGGACTCTTACCTCAAAGAATAATTGGTAAAAGCTCTATCCTTTCTCTTCCTGCTCCACTCGATCATTTTCGCAAAAGTTAACCCCCGAATGCCACGATATGAAGCACCCCATACCTCCACATAAGAGTCTTTGTGACCCAGAGTTTTCTTTTGCTGGTATCCATGAAAACTGTTTCCCAATTTTAATGTTTTAACCCTGCTCCTTAAATCTCTGTTACACTTTGTAATCATTTTTACTCTTATTAAAATTGCTATTCTTACGATATCAGTTATGAAGGATTTTGATTATCGAGACGATGGATGCTGGAGAGCAATCATGATGGGTTTTTTTATCGACGAAGATATAAATGATTTCGCCTGGATAGGAAAGTAAGAAAGCACTTGAGACTGGGCTGGAGCCAAAGAAAGTAAAGAGGTACTAATTGCATTTTCCTCTCACTAATGAAAAATTGCAATTAGCGTCATCTTCTCACTGGACTAAGCCAAATTGAATTAATGCCTGTCACATCTCTCTCTCTCTCTCTCTCTCTGAGTCTTGTTTTCAGTTTGCTTCAGGAAAATCCTACGAGCAGCAACGTGTGTCATTAATTAAACCTAGGGTTAGGGAAAATGGTTACATTATCAGTGTAGCAGATAAGCTTTGGAAAGTTCCAAAAAAATATGGCTCATGCGAGGAGATATTAAGGAATGAAGATCATCTGGTTTTACTGGGCAGTTCTCAATTTCCAGACATTCTACCCTAATTAATTTAACTCCCAAAAGTTTTATTATTTTCGACGTGGCTTGCTGGTTCAGGCATTTGTTTTGCGACGGGATCAGAATCGAATTGAAACGATTTTGTTTTCACAGATTCTTGGTTTTTTTGCACTCAAGTTGCAACGAATAGAAATTGCGATCAATAATAAAGTTTTCATTCTTTTTCCATCTCTCTCCCTCTCTCTCTCTCTCTCTCTCTCTCTCTCTCTCTCTCTCTCTCTCTCTCTCTCTCTCTCTCTCTCGCTGGAGGAGACTTCCTTCTTGCAGACTGCCAATTTTTATTCTTGCAGACCACTCGCAGTCGTCGCTGAAGTCCCTCCTTCATACCACCCTTCTCTCGGTCCTCTCGCATTACGTATGCGGGCCCTTTCTCTTTGTTTGCACCCTCTTCTTTTCTCATCTGCCCCTCCGCTCCTCTTCTCGTCTTTTCTGTCATCCCTCGACTTCTATTCTTTTTTTTGCTTTTTTTTCCGAGGGTGAAAAACTCGTCACAACGACCGAATGAAGTCTCTCGTCACTTGTTCTCCTCTTTTCTCTCTCGCCCTTTTTTTACAGTTCTCACTTTTCACGTCACCTTTTATTATGGGGTACAGAATGGGAATACGCGCTCTCCCGGAATTCTGGGAACCGTCGCTCGCACACCCCCATCATTCTTATCTGCTTTCTTCATTTCGTACCTTTTTTTCAACTCCCTATCTCTCTCCTCGTTCCCTTAATTTTCTTATCCTTTCTCTTTACCTCCCCTTTTCGCTTTTTCTCATCTCTCCCTCTTTCTCTTTCTCTCCTGTCTAGCTCTCCTCCATGACCCTCAAACCATTCTACAATCTCGTAAATAGGGGCTGAGACTTGTGCCGAATGTTTTGTGGAAACATAGCCAAAAGGGTGAGACGCAGCCCCGGTAAGATGCAATTAGGAGGGTTGATAATTAATTTCCTTCAATTTCGTAACCCTCGCGGTTGTAACACGTAATTATTTCTCCGGATGATAAGTAAGAGGGATCTAAACTTAAATTATAAATGCCGTTGATCAGACCGTCAAATTGGAACGATTTATTGCCCTTGAAAAGTATTATTGTTAATTAATGTTTTTTGTCCTTTTGTGGCCACAAACTGAACCTTTATTGTTGCTTAATTCTTCATGCTTTTGTAGCAAAAAAAGAAACATCTTCACCATTCGTATAGTCAACGATATTGATTATTTATTCACTAATTAACAAATAGTTTGTGACTTATACAAACACTGAAAATCCAATTTTGTTGAAATATTCAAATATTTTGTTCGACGTATTCAACAAAATTATTTCGTCCAGGCAACCAAATTTTCAATGTATCAACAAAACTTCGTTCAACTGAAACGAAACTTCGTTGAAACAATAAAACATTTTGTTGGCTAGACAAAATAGTTTTGTTGAACGTATCCAACAAAATATTTAACTGCTTCAACAAAATTGGCTTTTCAGTGTATCGATTAAAATAAACATTGTTTTCGAATAACTATCAAACTATTTTTGCATCAATTATTGATACAGTAGGCAGAAAATTAATAAAAAAAGAGGAATAAAGTTGTAAATCAGACACAATCAGGCCACAAATTCGTAAACAAAAAAGTAAACAACGCTGGCGCGAGTTGAGGCTCGTAAAAAGGTGCCCTGTGTAAAAAAATATAAAAATCAAATCAATATTTATTATATTATAATAAATAATCATTAATCATACTTAATTATTTTCATTTTGTTGTTATCATTACTGTATTTTATGACGTAGCATAATTAACAATTATTTAATACGTTTTATTTATTTATGAAGAGTATTTGAATTAATATAATTTATTAAAAGTATTAAAAATGGTTTTCCTAAGTAAAGGCTTAACAAGTAATTTAAAAAATAGTTGTTTTCACTGAAAGATTTAGTACAGAGTTTTATTTCCATTGCGGAAAGGTATTTTCAGATGCAACTCGTGCTCTTGACCGTGGACTGAAAGAGGGACCGTGATGTTGAGGAAGGTTTGTCATCCCTTGTCATGGGGTATAATTATACACCGGAAGATCCTGAGCCACCGTACTCTCGTAGAACTTTTAACCCCTGACATGACCGTCACTTTATTTACCTTCTTTTTCACCAAGGTTTTCTGATTTCCTCTTTACATTTTATTTCTGTTTACTTATTTGCATTGCCATGTTTCTCATGTTTCAATGCCATCTCATATCACCATAATCATTTTCTCAAGTTCCTGATATTCCTTTTTTTCTCTCATTTTAATTGGTTTCTTTCAACTCCTGTGTTTACCTGTCGCTCTTTAACACTCTACTCAAAAACCCTCATCCACGCTCTTTTTTACGCTTTCAGGTACGCCAAGCCTCTTCGCAAAGTAGCTTAAGGTTATGCCGAACAAGGGCTTGTAAAATACCTCTTTTACTTGTGCTTTAAAGCAAAAACTTCCTTAAAATATATTCTTCACTTTATTATTTCCGTTTTTTACGAGCTTTTTAAGAATACTAGTAGAAATTTGAATTTTTACGTACAGAATATTGTAATGTCGGAAAAGTGACTACGAACGTGGGTTTTTGGAGTTTTCTCATGAAAATTTAAGTTTTGAGATAAAATCAACGGTGTTTTAGGATCGAAATACTTCAATGTGAGCTGTTGAAAAAAAAAAAAATTGTCAAATGTTTTTTTCAATTTTGGATCCTGACAATAACGGCCACAACCTTTTTTCTATCTGGAATTAAGACTCTTAATGGCGTTAGCTTAATTCGTATTCGAATTTCTTTCAAAATGGCGTTTGATTTTTCGAATTATCTTCGTTTTTCGATTTTTCGCGATTTTTCAAAGTTTTCGATCGATTTTCTCCATAAATATTTGCATTTTTTGTCGATTTTTAAGAGTGGTTTTCGGATAAAACCGATCAAGCTATCGGCATGAATCCATCGGCATTTTCTAAGTCTACCAAAATGCTCTGGAAAACTCTCCAATTGAATTCTTGATCGAAAATTTCTTGCCGAGAAATGACGATTTATAAAATTTTCGAGATTTTTTTTGGTTTCCAAAAATCAGCTCCGGACAGGATTAACTTTCAAAGTATAGTAATTTTTTTGAAAATTAACATGTTGTGAGCAATAAAAAAAACTATTTTCTTCGTTTTTTCATCACCTATCAAAAAACGTGTTGAAAATTTCAAATTTGGTGTTGCAACATACGATAATGTCGAAAATGTGATGAAAAAAGTATTTTTTTAGATTTCCGCACAAAATTCAGAGTGAAAAAAAAAACAATGAGCGATGTTTTCAGCGTTTTTGGGTTAAAACAAATAAAGATCATTATTCATAATTTATATGATTATAGATAATATTTATTCGTGGATTCTTATTTATAGATTAAAGTAATGAAACATTAAGAACCTACCACAGATCGTGACAAGGCAATAGCAATTTTCCAGGATTGTTCTCAGTTGCTCCTTGCTGCTGTGGCAGAGCGACAAAGTTCGAAAAACGGAAAAATATCGTTATGCTTTCGAGGCAATGTTCGAAAGCAGTTTTCAGCGTTGAAGCGACTTGGACAACGGCCAAACGAAGCTTTGTATGTGTATGAGGGGAATTCACGTTGAGATGATTTTGTGGCCTAGGAAGGCGAGTTCCAGAAGGGTAGGATGGGAAGGGGCGAGAGGCAGAGAGGGTTGGAATGAACGAAAAGTGTTGACGATGAAGGAGAAAGAGGAAGCTGGCTGAACCAAGCTTTCGTCCTAGAGTCGTTGGGGTTCGTTTTCGTGTCGTTCACTGTTCTTCCTTCAAGAGAAAAGGAGAGAAAGAAAAAGGGAGAGAGAGAGAGAGAGAGAGGAGGGTTGCAACCCTGAACGGAATAAAATAAACGAACGGAATCCGAGAACGAGATGAAGAGAGAAAGGGAAAGAGAGGGTAGTTCGAGGACAACAATCCAGTCGGTGGTAGTCGAAAATAGAAAGTTACCATGGTAGCGAGTAAACATATAAATCTCAGTCTCTCTGGTCTCGCCCGATCATGCTTGTGCAACCCCTCCACCGTAATCGAGTTGTCCTAGTCCTCTCCTAGGTCTGGCAGATTCCAAACGATCGAAAACTCTTCTTTTCGGTCGACTCACTCGTACAGGAAAATTTTTGCAACGAACAATCTTTTGTATACAGGGCGATAGAGAATTCAAGAATGCTGGTCTTTTTTTTAAATGGAAATACTGACTCGAAAATAATTAACAATGTCGAAATGTTTTTTACATAATTTTTTTTATTCGAAATGATTTTTACATAATTTTTTTTACTTCGAATGAGCTTTCGTATTCAGGGGAAAAGAGAATCGAGGATAATTCTTTTTAGAAACGAAAATCAATGTATAAATATGTTACTAATGACGTTGTGAATTTTTTGTAGATATTTTTTAATTTTTAGGCAAATTTTGAACATGGTGATTTTTGCAGAACAAATTTAGGGACGAACAAGCTTTTCGTGGAGATTTCAATAGAATCACAACTCATCATTTTCTGAAACAGAGACTGAAAACATGTTTTATAATAGAGTAATTTTTTTAAGAAAATTGTTGGCAGGAATTTTGAAATGGAAAATGTTGACATCAAATACGATTGTAGGAGCAGGCGGAAATCGAATTTAGAAAGGTACTTTTTAGAAACGGAAAAACTAAATGTCTAACCATATCCAAAATGGTACAGATTTTTTGTAAATTTTCTGGCATTATACTGAGAAAAGAAATTTGTTGAATCAATAAATTTCATTTTGTTCGCTACAACTTCGTTGATTAAACAAAAATACGAGACATCAAATACGATTTTAGGAGTAAGCGGAAATCGAATTTAGAAAGGTACTTTTTAGAAACGGAAAAACTAAATGTCTAACCATGATCAAAATGGTACAGATTTTTTGTAAATTTTTTGGCATTATACTGAGAAAAGAAATTTGTTGAATCAATAAATTTCATTTTGTTCGCTACAACTTTGTTGATTAAACAAAAATACAAGACATCAAATACGATTTTAGGAGCAGGCGGAAATCGAATTTAGAAAAGTACTTTTTAGAAATGGAAAAACGAAATGTCTAACCATATTCAAAATGGTACAGATTTTTTGTAAATTTTCTGGCATTATACTGAGAAAAGAAATTTGTTGAATCAATAAATTTCATTTTGTTCGCTACAAGTGTGTTGATTAAACAAAAATAATGTCATGGTAAGCCCATATGTAGTTCAATCACATGATTGTTTGTTGATTGATTGATTGGTTGATTGGTTGAATGATTGTTTCAACCACAAATTAAGTGGTTGAAACAATCAAAATATTTTGTTGCATCTGTTTAGTTGCGTCAACACGCTACGACATTGTCTTAACTAATTAAAGCTGTTGAAATAACTAAATCTGGATTTGGTCGACTAAATATATGACTGAATCAACAAATTAAAAAAAAAAAACTTCAGTTCAACTAAATTTTTAGTTGTGTGAACTGAATCATACGGTCTCATGGACACAATAATTGAAGATACTAAACTATTCCAACAAACTAGGTTTTGTTATATAAACAAGTTTTGACATTATCGTAACTAAATGGGTTGTCGAAAGAATTAATTAACGTTAGAGTAGCTTCTCGATCCGGCTACAGCGTGGTGCAAAGCGCCGATGCTCTTTTCACATACACATTGACCTCTGGATAACCATAAATTGCGGAAGTCAAGTAAGATAAGACGTTCCAACCAATTCCGATCTAGAATTAGGTACACCGAGAAAAGAAATTTGTTGAATGAACAAAATTTTTGTTGAATCAATAAATTGTGGCGAACAAAATGAAATTCGTTAACTCAACAAAAATTTGGTTTATTCAACCACTTAATTTGCTGTTTTAAATAAATATTGTTTACTCCGACGGAAATATTGTTGAATCAACACAAATTTTGTTGAATTAACAAATTTCATTTTGTTCGCCACAATTTGTTGATTCAATAAAATGTTTGTTGAAACAACAAATTTTTTTCTCAGTGTAGCGAACGATTTTAATTTTCACGGGTTACATTCCCGTGAAAAATTCATCGGAGTCTAATGACTCCGATGGTCAACTGATTTCTCATCATCATTGATGAGAAACTAGTAGAATACACATTTTCGAATTGTAAGAGGTTCAATTTACATATTTGGATATCAAACAAAAAATGTAAAATCAAATTCTTTGTAATAAATATGCTTTATTTATTCGAATCAAATAAATAATCATTTGACTTAATTAAATAATTATTTGACTTAATTAAATAATTTTTATGATTTAATTAAATAATTATTTGATTTAAACAAATATTCAGTCAGTGAAACAAAATATTTAGTTCGATTCACTGTTTTTTGTAATTTGAAATAGCTGAATTGTGTTGTATCATGAATTGAATGTTTTGTTTGCCCTCCGTGTCCGCGGTTCCATGACTATTCATCACCCGACAAAATAATACCGACAAAATATCACACGGACAAAATATCACAGGACAAAATATCACAGGACAAAATATCACAGAACAAAATATCACGCGGACAAAAAACTACCTCGACAATATATCACAATGAAATTATTTTATTTGAAACACAAGCAAACGCTAAACTAAAAATCAGCACGAATTGTCAATATGCCCGAATTTGTATAATGACTACCTCCATGGTACTTTGTTCTTTTTTTAACGCATCAATGAATCGTCCCATCGATGTATGAGCAACTCTAATACGTCAATTGAAAGCACTATGCCACCCTTCCACCACATTATTAGTTCGAGGCTCATCTTCAATAACTAATGCATAATAATTCCTCATACTGACAGGAATCCGAGGTGAACGACGACGTCCCGCAATATCCCTACTGATATAATTTTTTTCAAAATACACACAATACATAAGTCCTTCAGTACCTCGGCATATTTATTAAAATATTCGCTTTCGATCAACGTTTCATATCCGGCAACATCATCAATCTCAAATTCAATATAATCAATCAACACTCAAGGCGAATTGATACTGAATTATCATTACGATTATCTACATACAATCGTCCGTGTATATCAGGAATCACCCCCACTCTGGCGTAACTGCGAACCGTTATCCATTCTCCCATGTACAACACTCACAGCGTATACACACAACATTGAGCATCAATAAATTCATGCCTGGCTGTGATATACTGTCGACGTGATATTTTGTCGCGGTGATTTTTTGTCGCGCGATATTTTGTAGCGGTGATTTTTTGTTGTGTGATATTTTGTCGCGGTGATATTTCGTTCGTGTGATATTTTGTCATGTTATATTTTGTCCGTGATATTTTGTCCGTGATATTTTGTCGTGTGATATTTAGACGTGCTACCGTATCTGTCCGCGGGATTTGTTGATTGAACAATTTTCTTTTCTCAGTATAGAATTTTGAAACTTCACAATTGGATAAATATCTAAAAAAAATTAGCCTTAGATTTCTAAGGCATTCAATGAGTTTCTCAAATTCTCAAATGCTGCTCCCAGAAAAAGTTGAAAAAAAGAATTTTATAATGAAGAAAGAAAAAAATCGAAAGATAATCGAAAGTACTTTAGAAAATCAACAAATTCATTTCAAACAAGGAAAAAAATCATTTGGTTATTCGTTAAAGAATTTGATGATTATCGTTCAGTAATTTTATTACTGCACATTAATATTCATAACGTCTTAAATATGGCTGAAAATGTTCAGATTTTGAACAAACTGTTAAGTACTGAATTTTTTATGAAATAAGGAAAAACCGTAATCCTTCGCGAAACGCGCAAGAAAATCTGTAAATTTTAGAATCAACGGTAGGAGCTTTTATCACACGGTGAATTGAATCATTGCCAATGCAAACGCTCTGCGAAACACCATAGAAATTGTTATGAAAATTCCAGAAACGCATAATTCACCATTTTTGTTATTAATAATAAAAAGAAAAAAGTGGCATTTTGCTCATAGCGCTCGTAACGGAGAGTTGAAAGTGAAGTTCAAAGCCAAAAGTCTACTGAAATTTACAACAAAGTTGAATTATTGCACTTTTTTATTTACCAACGTGAGAAGGTCTCAGAAAAAAAATATCTTCAGCCTTCAACAAACTCTGTTCTATCTGGTTTATTATCGTCAAGCACACGTCGAGCGTGCAATAAAGAAAACTGCATTGAAACGATCTGGAGTTGTACTTGAGGTATAAAAAAAGCAGAATTCTCGATGGAAAAACAAAGATTTTGTTGTGAAGATCCGAGCAAATAGCAAAGCAGGTTGTAGTGAGCAATCGCACAGTAATATCTCATGTTTATGATAGAAGGATGCACCATTTCTCCCTCTTCCCCTTTCCCCGATCTACGAGTCGTAAAACGTTGAAATTGTTGAGATTGCATTTGTCGCACCGCCGTAACAACAACACAATACTTTTATTTGATCCAATCACCTTTGCGGGTTAAGAATAAGAACGAGGAAGAGGAAAAAAAGGTGAACATTTCTTTTATCGATATACGTGCCTTTCTCTTTCTCGCTCGCGCGAATAAATAAAACACGACTTTTCAGTTAATCCCCTTTCACCCTCTTACTCACGATGATTGAGAAGGTACTAGAATATTTATCATAATGGTTTTTATGATCAATGCGAAATGAGGGCAAAGAACAATGAGGAAAGAAACGCGAGAAGGAGGGAAAAAGGAGAAATCGTTTCAGCTTTTACCTGAATATTTATATCTGTTATTTCAGTAAAACGTTGGATTAATAATTTGTACACTGAGAAAAATTAAAGTATTGCCAACTACGCAATGAGGTTGGACGATTCTCGTTGTGCCAATATTCATATTACATTTATTTAATCACCCGGTGGTTGATCCATTAAAAGTCATGTCGTTGAGACAACTACGTCACGATTTGGCCGTTAAATTTTAATTTATTTGAGTTGAGTGTATTTCATATGATGCAACCGCAATAAATGATTACTTTAAAAAAAAAAAAAAAAACAAAACAAAACTTGAGACACATAATCGATTGAGTTTGAAATAATCACACGGAGGTTGAGTTCTATACGATTTGTCCGTGACCTCATAAAATAATAGCATCAAATAAACTTCTCTACGTGAATTGAATTCAATGACACCATAAATTAACGGAATATAATTTGTGATTAAGCTGATTACCTAGTAGTAATTTGGTTGAAATTTTTGGTACTATTCAAACAAATAAACCTTTTGTTAAAGCTAATAAAATTTTGTTGCGCAAACAATAAGTTTTGTTTAACACGAATTATATGTATTGTAACCGGACAGTCTTATTCCCTGGCTGGATTTCTGGTGTGGCAAAAAACCGCTAGAGGACCGCGGGCGGAGCGCTCTCGCGTAAGCGTCGCATCGCCCGTGTGCCCATAAGGCTCTGACATTGAATCATTAAATAACGATCACTCCGAGCGATGGTCGTCGAGAAAATCCGAACCCTTGTTTTACGAGGTAAAAAGGTCTGAGACCTTATTGTACAATTAAAGTACACTGATATAAAAAAGTTTTTGCCACCTAATTACGTCAGGGTAGGCGCTCTTACGAGAGAGAACAGGACCTAAAAAGTTGATCAATCGTGTTTACTATTGAAAGTCACAAAATTGAAGTAAAAAATATTAAATAAAAAAAAATATTTAAAAAATATATAAATATTTTTTATTAAAAATTATTATTTTTTTTGTTTATTATTAATTTATTAGTTAATAATAATATTAAAATTTTTTAAAAATAAAAATAATAAATAAATATAATATTAAATAAATGAATAAATATAATAATAATAAATAAAATAAAAAATAAAAAAATATTAAAAATTAATTTATTAATTAATATTAATATTTAAAAAAATATTTTTTTTACTTATATATTTTTTATTTTCATTTTGTGATTTTCAATAGTAAATACGATTGATCAATTTTTTAGGTCTTGTTCTCTCTCGTAAGAGCGCCTACCCTGACATAATTAGGTGGCAAAAACCTTTTTATATCAGTGTACTTTAATTGTATGCGATTATACTATTTCAAATATTTATTGAATTTTATTGGAAAAATGTTTTGGTTGTATTGAATATTTAACGTTTTACTTGAAATTGTGGGCGTAGTTGGCTCAATGAAATATCTTCAAATACGTGCGGAGGTTGCGTCAACTAATACGCCATTGGTTTT
This sequence comes from Rhimphoctona megacephalus, assembly GCA_963989365.1. Lineage (NCBI taxonomy): Eukaryota > Metazoa > Arthropoda > Insecta > Hymenoptera > Ichneumonidae > Rhimphoctona > Rhimphoctona megacephalus. The sequence continues at coordinate 10,164,415 of OZ022424.1, forward strand.
GCCGTATACAACCTCAGGGCATAGTTGAGACAACTACGCCTCCGTTCTTAAGGGGACAGAGCTAGTTGGAACGTCAAAAAAAAGGCTTTTTTTCCGATTTTTTTTTGGTCAAACGATAAAATAATTCACAACAAAAGTTCTTCCGTTTAAAAGATACATATGTAATGTATATGTTGCAATTTTTTCAACGCAATACATATCGAAATAAGCTGGTGACCGTCAATTGCCGAGGACGCTGCAAAAAAAAACACGGTTTGCGGTGATCAAGCTCACGCTGCAACGGCTCATCTGAAACAAAAAAAACGGAGGGGATTTTTAGTTAATGATATAATGCTCCGGTTGAACGAAGGGTTTTGAAAAATTTCCATTTTTCACAAAATGGCGGCCGTTAAAAGTCAAAAGTGTTTTTTTGACCAAAATATCAGTTCCATTTTTTGCTATTAAAAATAAAAATAATTATCCAAAAAAAAAATCCTTCGTTCATATGGAGGACTACCATGTATAGAAGAAGTGATATAAATTTCAACCCGATCGGTAAAGCCGTTCTCGAGCTACAGTGATCACCGACTTCAAAAACATGGTTTCGAGAAAAACGCACTTAAAGTCCGCTACCTGCTTACCTATGGCTCAGACACGACGTGCTACAAAGTCTTGTATTTCGGCGAATAATGGTCCGATTTACATTTACCTGGGCGGAAAATGTTCGTAAGAGATTCTACTTTTTGAAAATGAAATTAAAAAAAATCGATTTTTCGAAAATTCTAACTAGGTCTGTCCCGTTAACACTGTGCCTTTTTTTCAGTGTACTTTCGATTGTCCGATCAAACTCGATAATTATAATTAAAACAGAAGTCCTTTCTGTGTGCACATTGCGGCGAGATCTAAACTGGTAAGAACCTTTGAAAACTGCACTACGTGAGCCATTCGATTCCAACATACAAAGGTCTGTATGACCCAGGGCTTTCTTAGGATGATATCTCTTGATAGAATGCAGTAACCATTACGTTGAAACCTTTGTTTTAATCGATGAAGCTTTGTTAAATGCGTGTTAACCTGAGTTTTTCAATATCAGAGTTAAGGTAATATTTTTATCTAGAATTTGCTGTTTTCGGTGATGATTTTTAAGGTAGAATGATTTTCAAAATTTTAGAGTTATATTCATGAAATTTTATGCACATATTTATTGATGTTGTTTAAAAAAAAAATTGTTTTATTTTTGGGTTTAAGCATAAAGTCGAAATAGTGGTTACCATACATGGCGTTTCGCAAAAAACTGTTTTACAAAAACTAGCATCACATCTCATTTTATTTATTTATTTGTATGAAAATTTCCAATTTCATTGACAACTATATCTCTTTTCAAATAAACAAAAAATTATTTCAATAGATACATTTTTTCAGTGTAAAAAAAATGTTGAACGTGGCCCTATTTTTGGCACCTTCAGGTTTATTCAAGAGGGAACGTCACTGTGACGGGTTCAAAAATTCTATATTTTTTTCGCGTTTTCTTGCATAATACATCTCCAAAATTGTGTAAATAATATTCCAAAGTCAGAGGTAAGTATCAATATTCAAGTTAAGGAGGTTGGATCACGAAATCAAAATAATCAGAATTTGATAAAATTTGGTGATAACATTCTTTGGCTCCAAGTATACAAACACAATTTTTTTCAAAATTTTTTACCATATGGTTATCGAATAATTGAGCGTTGAATCGAAGTTCTTATGCACGAGATGTATAACTGTATACATGTAAACTCTATGCTTATACACGTGAAGTTTAGTGCTCAATTACTTGAGAACTATATGGTAGAAAAATCTTAAAAAATTTGTATTGTCATATATATTTTTAAAGAATACATTTACCAAATTTTATTAAATTCTTATCATTTTGAAATTTTTTATGTTTTTAACATGGTTTAGCATGGCAACATTGTATCGTCGCGATCCAACCTCCTTAACATCTTATTCTATGTCAAGAAAAAAGCAACGATAAATTTAGACGTGTTTTCCTCGAAACAACTTTTTTCGAGCTTGTCCCAGGGAATACTGGAAGACTAATTGAACCGATGTGATTTCTTTTTTTTTTTTTCAAAAGTCCGTTATCGCAATGACTAAAGTTGTACATGGTCGATTTTTGAAATTTCGATAATAACTATTTTTTACGACCACTTAAACGAAAAAAGGTCTAAAAATCGAAAAAATGATGAAAAAAAAATTCATACCGCCATCATTTCGTTAAAAAATTAAAAAAAAAAACGACCACGCGCAACGATAGCTACATTCATATAGACATTGATTTTTTTTTATTTTTCATTGTCAGATAACCCCTCACCAAAATTCCCATGGGACAATGAAGCGGATTTTTGTTTTGTCATCACATGGAAGCTCATAACGTTGTAAATTTTCAATATTCTTTAATAAAAATTGGTATTGAAATAGTTGAATATATACTCAATAAAGTATCATTTACCCAATCCTTAAATAATTATTTATATCTGTGAAAAAAAATTCTCACAAATTGACAATTTTTGGCACGTTACAGTGGCGTTTCCTCTTAAGCCCTTCAATAATACTTTTTCATGAAACACCTCGTGTACCAGGCACCAATACTCACACTTGATGGCGAACGTACATCATATATACATTTCTCTACCATCGCATGTAAAAATACGAATATGAAATATATATGCATTCATATATATAGATTGAGTTAGTGCGTTTGGGCTGCCTATATCGTCAGGACTGAAACGATAAAACCTGGCAGGTATAAATGCTGTACGTACTACCGGTGCTCTGTCTTGGCACCGTTGGGCCATCGTTATATGAAGTTAAAGCACATGCACGATATACACAGCGGAAAACACTCGCGACACCACCAAGAAACGTTTAGAGCCTTCAAGAGAAAGAAAAAATAAAAGATAGAGAGATGCTATTCTCATAAAATACACAGTATTCATATTTCTTATCAGATCCTTTTTCTTGTTCCTCAATTTTTCAAGCCCATCCTCTTCCAACCCCTGCTTATTCTCCTCCAGGTTGTATTTTATTTTCTATGGTATCGAGACGTGCACTATCGCCATATAAAACGTATGCTTTCGTGATGAATACGCTCAGGAATTCTTTACACGTACATTCTCAGCTGAAAAGTTTATTTTGTCGAATTTTCGAAAAAGTTCCACCAAATTCATACCACTTTTGGAATTTTATTATAAAAATTATCATTTTTAATATAATAATTCAATGAATTTGTTCATTTATTCTTCGTAATATTGAATTGTTAATAGACAATCCATGCACTTACAATTGTTTATGGCTGACGTTTCGCAAACATTACAGTTTGCATCATCAGGTTTGAGAGCTCAGATACTGAAGTTCCCTGGTCTCAGGTAGTCCTTATATACGCATGCTCCTCCTCATACATACATACATACATACATACATACGTCCTTCCGGTTTTTTAATTGACCAGCTGATCAATCAAAAATTCTGATTGGCTGGTGCAGTCATTCAGAACGATGACCATGCATTTATAAGGACTACTTCAGACCAGAGAGCTTCAGTATTGGAGCTCTCAGCCCTGATGATGCAAACTGTAACGTTTGCGAAGCGTTAGCAATACGCTGAAACTCTACACGGCATCCATCCGGAAACCATAAATTATTGTAACAATAATGGCCGTGAAAGCATCAAAACTAGAGACAATCCACTTTTTCCTCCATACGAAATGGAAATATTACTCTTTTTGATGCTTTATCATTTATTCCGAATTTTTGGGAAAAAATTCATTTTAATATTCACGTATAAATTAAATTTTATTTGACTATAAAATTCACTTTGAATTTTAGTTAATTTATTGAATGATTTGTCAAGGAAATGCTCAATTGAATGCTGTTATTAATGATTTGCAAAAATTCAATTTTTTGAATGGATTTTTGCCTACGAATGTACATGCAAAACATCCTTTAAGATTTTCATACGAACTGTGCCATCTGCGAGATTTTTGTATAGGACAAAAGCTATAAAGTTGTCACGCGATCCTCGGATTATTTCGCTTTATTAAACACGATTACAAGCACGATGTCGACAGGCAGAATGAATCCCTTGCAGAATTATACGAAAAAAGAAGTTAATAATCTCATTCATGTTTCACGTCGTCATTATGCGTCCCATCCTTAGTTCCTTTATTTCGCATTAATTAACAAATTGACGAAGTAACGAGGGGCTGATAATAAGAGTGATAAAAAAATTTGCTTGGAAAAAGCTTTTTAATTTCTTAATAATGCGCGATGCACGTGAGCAATATATGTCGAGTGTGTATCAAAAATAAAGCAGAGAGAAAGGTATGTGATGGTTCGTATACTATTTTATTGGAATATCTATTAACGTTAATGAAAAAATAGTTTCGGCTCAATCGGTTTTCGATGTGCCCACAACCTCAATATTATTATTTCAACTTGGTCGTTCTATTTTTTTAGTTTTTTATTTCTGTTTTTATAACAACCCGACGACCTTTCACGAAAATAATGGGTCACGTATACCAGCTCAAACGATAAGGAGATCGACTTTGTTGTTTGTTATTCTTAGCAGTGAATAGAGTAGGATTAAACAGAGGAAAAAAGAAGAGAATTGGAAAAACCTCATGGGCTAGCATTGAAAACACCGTGCTGAATACTCACCGGACTCACTTTTCTCTCCCACGTGTACCGTCTAATGGGAAATTCCCTCTCATTTCCTCGCTCTCCTCTTTTTTCAACCTCTTCACGCGCTTTTCCTATTTTACCTTTTTTTCGTTTCGTAAATCCACTGAAATGCGAGAGCTATCATTTTTCGATTAATGATAGAGTGAGGATTCGAAGGAAGGAAGGAAGCAAAAAGGTACATTGAAAACTTAAGGAAAGAATTGCTTTTTCCGCTAAAATGAGCCTTTTAGGATTAACAATAAATAGAACTGTGCAATTAATTGCTTCCAAATTTTTAGCATACACTTATTCATATTTCAAGTATTTACAAAAAAATTTTCAATGATTTTCGTCAAAGAATTCCGTGGCTAAACGCGTTTTTCTCAAAATAGCTATTGCGCAACTGGTGTGCCCGATATTTGAAAAACTGGCCAACCGATCGACTTCAAATTTTAACAGCATGCGAAGTCTATATCTTTTTATCGTTTGAAGATCAGAAAAAGCGATGCGTCACATATTTGTTTTTTATGAAAAAAATATTCGATCAATTTTTTCATGCGAAATCGAGCACTTGACTTTGACAAGTGACCATTTCGTCAAAAAAATGTTTTTTTCTTTGCTGATTCGTCAAACGATAACTATATGTGTACCAACTAAAATTCCGTTTGGTTTTTTTTTTCAGACTACCAGAAGTGACGAAATCGTGCACACGAGCGAGCGCGAAAATTTGCGTGGGGTTACGGGCGGCGAGGGTAATCAGGCGGAATTTTTAATGAAAATAATTGAAATTTTTTATGTAAACACTTGAAATACGAATAAACATATGCTGAAAATTTGGAAGGAATTGAGTGCATAGTTCTATTTTTTAAATCACAAGAAGGCTCATTTTAGCGGACAAAAACAATTCTCCCCTTAAGGGCAGACTGACAAGACTATTAACAAAAAGGATAGAAACACAATTGTTGGATAAATAATTTTTATGTATAATTATTGGAATTTTTGAAAAAATAAAATTACATCTTATAATTTCCATATGTTGACACATTACTGAATTTTTTTTTTCAATTAAATTATTTAAGCTCTCCGATTTTTTTATTTTTCAAATAATGTACTAATTTTTTTCAATACCTTAAGAAGTTCACTACAAGTTAAAAAACTTTCAATGTAGAAGAAAAGTTTACTTCTTTGCGAGCGAATAAGTGAGAAAAGTGAGAATAATCTCAGGATAAAATAAAAAATAATTGTCAAAAAAATGCGTTCCGTTTAGCAAAAGGCGGATTTAATATTTCAAAAAGCAACTTAAGGATGAGTGGACATAATTCTTGGATAAGAATTTGACTGGATCAGGATACGAAAACTGCGTAAGTGAATAAAAAATTTGAAAAAAAATTCAGCAATCTTTGAAGCTTCACGAACATTGATTTTCAGTAATAATAATTCTAAAAAGTTGTTAACATAAACATTTAAACCAAATATTCTTCGACAAATAATCAGGATTTTTTTTTTTCATTTTGTGAAACGAGTTTAGTGATTTTTCCAAATGCGTATTATTTTTTTTAGCATATTTCCTTTAAAAACTTTTAATTTCATAAAAACCACAAACTTTGGATACGATTTTGTAAAACATTATTCTATAAAACTTTTTAAATGTTTAAAATTGCACTTGAGTTAAAAATTTGGTGCTGTGGGTACGTTTACGACTGGAATTGAAACTTTGGCCACACAGAGTAGTGGAAATAAATGCAACGACGATAAATCAATCAGAGTCGTGAGAGAGAAACGGGGAGTGCGATGCGAAAACGTTAAGACAAATGTCCTTTATTTTTCGAACAATTGTAACACACCACGCTCCAACAGATAAGCAGGTCCACGGTGGGATCTGGTAGTTTTGTGAGTAAAAAAATAGAAAAAATATATCCAGGAATCACGTCGGGACTTTTTAGTAGGTCAACACGCTTTTATTGTACTTTGATGCGTTTTACTCCAACAGATACAGAAAGAAAGAGGAGGGAGGGAGGGAGGGAGGGAGGGAGGGAGAGAGAGAGAGAGAGAGAGAGAGAGAGAGAGAGAGAGAGAGAGAGAGAGAGAGAGAGAGAGAGAGAGAGAGAGAGAGAGAAGAAAGATAGAGATAAATGAGAGAGTAAAAGGATGAGAGTGGAAGCAACGAGACGAGAAATTCTCCAATAATATATAAATCACAGTGAGCAAGGAGGACCTCGTGCAAAACTTCTTCAATTTTCTTGCAAGCACTCTTCGAGGACGTGTACTAGTGTTTCTTTGAAATTGTATACGATGCCTCTTTCGCTGCCAGCCGGATATACATTAAGACACATTTGTACCAACTATTATTCGTATTAAATTTACTAAATCGACACTCAAACTATGTGGTAATAATTATAATGATAATTCAACACTCACAGTGGAACGTAGGTGCAAATATCAAGATTGGATTTGTTAATGATCATACAATTTTGTGTTTTTTTAATTAACCCTAAACTCCTGAAATCCATTTTTCCGAACGCCTTACAACAAAGTCAAAAGCGACCCCAATCTCCTATTTGGCATAAAATTTTGCTCTCACAAGATAAGGCTTAATTGTGTACCTTAATTTTTTCTGATAACGAAGAGAATGGTGCATCATAAAGTCGTGTTTATAAAACTTTATAAAACTAAAGTTTTATAAGCTTTATAAAACTAACGTTTTATAAGCTTTATAAAACTACAGTTTTATAAGCTTTATAAAACTAATGAAAGTTTCGAAATAATGCAAAAGAAGATTTCACTAAAAAAATTGGTGTTGTTTTCGAGCCTGTTTTAGGAGCCAACGTTTAAAATTAACATATACGTTTTGCAAATTGTAACATTGTAAAATGTGATATAGTAGAATTAACTGTAATGTATTGAGAGGAATATCACATTATAATTAACTTAACTATAATTTGAATGTTCATTTGTACATACAATCTGAATGGTGTGTATAACAATATCTTAGATAAAAAGTACTATTAGTCGTGGTAAAAAGCTTAAGGGAGCTTTCCAGTGTGACAGCCCGAAAAATCGCTGTTTTTCGCGATTTTTTTTTTAAAGAAAAAATAATCTAATCGGTCTGGTTTTTTTTTGTATATTAATTGGGTATTGAAGAATACAAAACAATTTTTTAAAGATCGATTTATTTATTAATTAATATCTATAAAAATGATGAAACAATTGTTGCAGAAAATGCACTTGGATGTGGTGTCCACGTTGGGGGTCACAATTTTGATCTGAAACAAAAAACACAAAAAGATTATTGATCGGTATATAATTGGCTTTCGTGCTATGGAGGCTTTTTTTTTTTTTTTTTGCAAAAATGGCGCCGGTTTGAACAAAAAGTATCGATTTTAGCATTTTTTTTGGTAGTTTTTTTTACAAAAAAATAGGAAGATGTCAAAAAAAAAAAAGCTTCCATAGCACGATAAACAATGACGTTAAGAATATTGTGTAAAAAATTCAACTCGATAACTTTAAAACTCTGCCCTCCAAGTTGGACACCGTTTTGAAAAATGCTGTTTCGAGAAAAACGCGTTCAAAGTTACGCGGCAGCTGTAGCGCTCCGTTGCCTTCTTCCAAGAAATGCTGTACAGTAACTGAAATAATCTGAATTTCGGCACGAAAATTTCAGGGAATATTCGGAAGAGTGTATACTATTCGATAAAGCAAAAAAAAAAAATCGATTTTTTGAAAATTTCACACTGGAAAGCTCCGTTAACAATACAAAATATGGTAAATACAAAACTATGAACAAGTTGCTACGTAGACAAAAATATGATCAACAATAACATATTTTCATTCCGATGGGACCATCGCAATTTTAATCACCTTTACATTATTTACATAGTAATTATTAACAATTAACATGTGCTCTTAATATATTCGATTATTGAAATATAGTAAATAAAAACATATTTTGGTGGATTACAGTAACCATAAAATATTTCTGTCACCTCAGGGACACGTACTGCATGGTTGAAATATAGTCAGAAATACCATATTTTTTTCTCAGTGTAGTTTCCACGGAATGGCTATTAAGGAATTCGTATTTGTATTTTCGTTATTTTTATTTAAAATTTATGCCATATTCCCACCAGGACACACCATTAAAACTCTCGCTCGATTTATAATTTAATTAATTAATTAAAATATCTAGGGGCAGGCGTACAAAGACTAATAGAAAAAAAAATTTCAATAAATTGTCATGATTATTTTATGGAGTATGAATTCCCATATAAACGAAAAACATCAATATTTTAAGGCTTTTCGTTCAGCTTTACAGTAGAGTCAAAAATAAAGATATTTATTTACTCAATAGAGAAAAAAACATAGAAAAAAAATTGATAAATGAGAGTGAACATTGCCATTGAAAGAATATTCCTTTATGACTTATTGGATCACAAGCAATTTTCTGTGCGAGAATGAGATAAAATGAGCAATTGGAATGCAATTGAAATTTCATCTTGGTAAAAGAAAAAAAAACGATTTAAAGTACCGACTGATTTTTAAAAACTATATCACATTTTGCCTTAATATAAAAAATTCGTTTATCTTATCATTCAAGATCAAGAGACGCAGTAGTGACTCGACGCGAAGTATTAAAAAAAAAAAAAATTAAAAAATAGTCTGATAATGGTTAAAACGAGCATTCTAAATATTGAAACATGTTTTAAGTGACAATATTTCACAACGAATATATCCGTATCGAATACACATATAGCCAAGCTTGCGATCGTCACGTGAAGTAAATGACATTTTCAATTTGTTCCTCGTCTGCTTTTCTCTCTTTCTCTCTTGTACTTTAAGGGGAAAAAACGGGAGGGTAGTCGTTATCGATAAAAGATTCAAGCTTTCAGGAATTCGGAGCGATAGATGGGGTTGGCTCCGTGGTCGAGTAAGTGACGTGGTCGTTACGTCGACCTTTTTCTTTTTTTTTTCTTTCTTCCTCTTTTCCCTCTCATTCCGGTCTCTCTAGACTCGCGACTCGTTCGCTGTTGCATCGTCCACTGGCATAAATAATTTATGACTAGCGATCGTTGCTTTCCAGTCGTTCAGGCTCTCCTAATAATCATGTACATTTTCGAAAAGCTTCGAGGTTTCATATCAACCTTGCACATACATAGTTCGTTTGAGAACGACCAATGTAAGGAATAATTCTCGCAAATGGGCGGCAATATAAGCATTGGTAGTTTTGAAGCTGTATCAAAGGGCTCAGACGTTTGTATAAACATCAACGTCAGCGGACCAACAAACATATATTTATTCGCGAACGTGAACATAAATATTTTCTTCAGGCTCTGATATTCAGGGATTTTTAAATTCATATCAGCACACCCTCTGAATTGGTTGGAAATATAGTTGTTCAATCGTGGATTCAAGGATTTCGAAAAATATTAATATTAAGGGGTGCCCATACGGCTGGACTTTTTCGATTCCTATAACGTGGGGGAATATGGACCTCATAAATCGATATCTGCAATTATTTATTCACTTTAGTTTATATTTTGATAAACGTTCGTTAATTCCTTTAGCTCCAGTTAACCCAATTCCCGAGAGCATTTAAAGTTCGTAAAGGGACGGGAAATAGTGCATTTGACCACGAGGAGATGGCGTTACTTTATATCCTCTCCAGAATATACAATTGAATGGCAATTTAGCCGATCCGTCGAGCTTTATTTCAGTCTATTTCGATCCTATTTCACTCGGAAGGGGCGTAAAATAGTGTAGCGCACGTTTTAGTAGGCACGTTTAGGTGAGAGAAAGGAGCTGTGGCAAGATTAATGAAACAATGAGGAAGACAGAGAGGAAAATTTGTACGGAATAGCATCAAATGCAAAGAGAATACCAAGAGAGAAAGAGACAGAGAAAAAGAGGGGGTTGGAAAGGAATTGTAAGGATGCTGGAAACGAAAGCTCGTGGCAGGAAGAGAGAGCTTATTGTCGAGAACGCATGGATAGCGAAATATACTCGACAAGAATACTATAAACGAACGATACGTTTCAAGCCCCCGAGAGACAGGGTGAGAGCTTCAGTTTCAATGCGGTCGTGTACGATACAACGTTATACTGCCCCTGTACTTTTGCTGTTATTGCTGTTTGTACCGTAACCGTTTGTACAGTTACTGGTCCATTCCTCTCTCTTACTCTTCTCCATCCTCTCCCTCTCTAGACTGTCGAGCATATTTCAGATTTGGATAGAGAAACTACGCTAGAATAGTCGTTGGATCCTCGTGCGTTACATCGACAATAAATAGGAACGAGGGTAGAGAGAAAACGGACGAGACACACTTTATCATTTTACCCAGTAGCTATTTCGATGCACCAGTTTCGATACGGAAATACAAACTATTCGTGTACCCATTCTACGATCGAGTTGGTGCTAATTTGGACTAGGAAGGCGAAGTTTTATCGGAGAGGGGGGGAGGGGTTGAATTTAGATGGAAGCAGTAAACGAAATAAGGGGAGTGTGGTTGTGTTTCGATCAAGGGGTCAACTTTCCGTTTGTGGGTGGAAATTTGGGTAGGGAGGAATTATTTGAACCAGGAGAATAAATTTGGACCACTGGGGGTGAATTTGGAAGAAGGGGGTCGTCAATTCAAATGGGTGGTTAAATTTCGATTAAGGAATTTGAGTGGCGGAAAATTATTCGAACTAGGGGGCTGAATTTGAATAAGGAGAGTGAATTTTGACCAGTGGGCTGAATTTAGAATGAAGCAGTGCATTAATTCCGGTGGGAAGTTAAATTTCGATCCAAAGGTTAAACTTTCGTTTGGGGGTGGGATTTTCAATGAGGAAGGTGAATTTGAAACTTGCAGGGGCTATGGATCAAATGAGGGTGAGTCTGAATCAATTAGGGATTAGTTTAATTTGAGGGGAAAGTTTCAGCATCGTAAAATTTCAACTCAACAGATTTTGCATCTAATTTTTCAAATCTCTAAGGTATATGTGATCTTGCCATTAATCGTCAGGGTTATTATACATCGCGGTAATTCATTTAAATCATGAAGGCTTCAAAGTATAAAAGGGTAGTTTCAGGTTCGTGTGGATTAACTGAACCTTAATTGAGTTGAAGCTTGTGAGTTTCAACTTTAAGGGCAACATTTTACTGAGAAAATGAATTCAGCTTATTGAACTGAAATCAAAGGGATCTTGGCTCAGGCTGTTTGAATCTCACAATCAGTAGTGAATTTTGAGGTTAGTATTCGATCAATGAGATGGAATATTATTCATCAGCAGAGTGAATTTCAATGATAGGAGTCTTTTCACTACACGAGGGAAGTTTCCGGACGGTAAATCCGAAGGATTGGTGTTAATTTGGACCAGACAATTAATTTTCGACAAGGGAGTAAACTTTAACGTGATAGATAAATTCGAAAACAATTTCCTACTCAGATGCTTGTTTCCTCAAGACGTTTTGTTCCTGCGATTCATTTATATACTTTTCTTTCTACATCGACACAGGATATTCACCACATGTTCTTGAGACGATGGAATTTTCAGTGAATTCCGGAAAATTAAATTTAAGTATTCTAAAGGGACTTTCTGTGGTTGGAAAAAAGAGGAAGAAAACAAAGGAGAAATAGAGAGGAAAGAGGAACATAGCAGGTTTTCATAGATTTCCTTGGGGGAGAAAAATACAGAAAATGAGAGAAAGTAGGAGTTGAAAGAAAGAATAAGGGAGGGAAGGGGAGGGACACAGAAGAACATGCGTCGACGAGTTTTCTCGTCTCGCATATTCTTCTTGATATAACTGTATCATCGCCCGGGTGTGGGTCTTCCTTACGTATTAACGGAGCTACATCTTCTCGCGGCATTTACGCCTGACTTGGCCAACTTTCTACCGGAGAATTACGATATATTTTGTTGCTAAGGCTCTCACACACTCTCGCTTTCTCTCTTTCTGTCTCTTTCATCTTTCTCATTCCCTTTTCAACCCTGCTTCTCTGCGTCTCCGACCTCTGGCTTACTGCAATGAGGGAAAGCAACACCTACGAAAATCTCCTTTACGAAACGAGAGAGCGTTTCTCAACTCCATCGTGGAGAGCTCCTTGCGTTGAAGTTGATGGAGTTTCTACCCCGGATGAGCGAATTTAACGCGTTGAATTTTCGTGAGAATTTCACAGTACCGCCAAGAAGAATCAGGCCGAATGTTCGGGATAAAACATCAAGGATTTCGAGGTTAACGGACCTCAAATCCTTCAAGATATTTCAGGGTTGATTAAACCCTGAAGTGTGAACCCCACGCCCAAAAGAAAATAGACAAAAACAACAAAAAAACGTATTCCAAAACTTTGGAGAACGAGATTGGTTTTGCAGATATATAACTCGAGTGAAATTGGAAAAAAATAAAGACGAAAAAGTTAAACACTCTCGGTACGATCCAACTGAACCAGGCGAGAGTGGACTACGATGAAATAGACTTCACCTCGATTACCCTTGACCAAAGAAAAAGCAACTAATTTTCCTGGGGATTGAAATTTTTGGTTATTTTTTCAATCTTTATTTCAAACCTTTTTCTGTACCGTGAGTGACATAAATATATTTGCCAAAGTGGAAATAGCCGTTAGATTGTCGACGACTGCGACTCGTTGATGTCAACGACAACGACTGAATAGGACGTTTTTTTGTTACAAATTATTACGTCACGTCGAAAAAAGTATTTTCAGGATTTAGCTCAAATCGCTCTGTCAAGTATTTCCTCGAGGACTTGAAAAACTTTTAATAAAATTGAAACAATCAATGTTCTATCAGTTTTTCACAAATAGTTATTAATTTTGATAAAAATCAATTGACGTTAATCAAAATTGGTAGGTAAAAAAATCTGTAACAACATGTGAAAAAGTAGCAAATAGATTGAGTAAATGCAGCACTTGTTTACTTTTTCGATTGAAAATATGAGAAAAGTCAACGTTAAAATTATTCAAATAGATTCTCAATACAGGAGTGAATATTTGGATATCTTTATGCTATTAATTGTTGATGCGAAAGAGAAAAATCAATCAGATCAGTCCTATGGGGATCCATGACAAAACGCCGATGCGACTGTACACCGATGACAAAACGCCGATGCGACTATACGCGCCGATGCAACAAAATACAAATAGTAGTAATGCCCAGAGGAAATGTTACTTTCCAGGTTTCCAGGTCATTATTTAAGGAATAACCCTCCTAGGTTTGCATATTATAGCGTACGTCATCACTTCCACCATCATATCACACCATGCATCATCGCACACCGTACACTATCATATCACAGCATAACACCCAAACACAACAGACATACACTCAGCAAACCATAGAATAATACTTACTTTTTCAATAACAGTCAACAAACCTAAATAATTGGCTTGGATGTAATTTCAGTGGCATCGTGCACGTCACGATCCGAGGATCGTTTAATACCAAAATTGGATACAAATGCCTGGCAGTCATGTGATAAAATCACACGGTATTATATAAATATAAATCATAATAATAATATGATAATTCTCACACGATTTATCAACTATTTTCAGATCATAATAATGATATGATTATAATGTGACAGAATTGCAGATCACAACTATTATTCTCATTCTATAATTGTAGACCATAACAGTAATTCTCTCACACGATTAATTCACTTTTTTAAAGTTTGTTGCATCAACGTATAGTCGCATCGGTATTTTGCGATCGGCGTATAGTCCGCTCGGCATATAGTGGCTCGGCGCTTTGTCATCAGCATTTTGTCGTGTCACCGTCCTAAGGTATTTCTCGTTTCGCTATTCCACAGTTAATGCATATCGTTGATAAATCGAGTGTTTACCTTTGCTGGGGACTTGGAACGCAGCATTGAACAAAAATATTGAAAATCAATAAAATTGAAGAATACATCAGATGGACTGTAACAGGCTATCATGGATGGAGGCAGGGTGTGTTTACTTTTGCTATTTTATACGTTGATAGGCTCTGTATATGCATTTACGAGCAATATTATGCCAACAGTCGGACTATAAAACGGTTGGCTCGTCACCGAAACGTAACGTGTACTTTCGTTGCTGGAATTATACTTTTTTCGTTTATTTTATCGAGTTATATTTTATGAGGCAGCATTGAAGCTGCTGGCTATGACCTTCCTGGGTGAAAAAAGAACCTGTGTCATTGTATAATAACAAAAGAGAGAAAGAGACAAAAAAAAAGAGTGCAGATGACAAAAGAAAGACAGAAAGAGAGCTATGAAGGGGACAAGGCTTTGGAGGAGTCAATATTCATTCTCTTATACGCTCTTGTCCACTGGTCAAACCTTTTGTCCTTCAGAATCGATCGGTGACCACTGCAAACAAGTGAGAGCCTCCACTCAAACAATAGAAGAACGAGAAATCCAAAAGCAATGAGCACTTGCTATACATTTTTCCTCCCAAAGTCCAGTTATGATTTGTGACCTTGTTCTGTTACGATGAATCGAAATATGAACCTGGCTACTGGATGACGTCTTATTTGATATATTTAAGTTCATAGTTCAAGAAGAAAAAATATATACTCAAGGTCAAATCAATTTCTTCGATATGCCATCCAATGATTTATTTTTTATAACTAATATTTTATTTAAATTGTTGTTTATTAACAAGAGTATTTGCTAATAGCAGCAAACGTATTTATTTGTTTCATTAAAATACCTACACACTTTAGCGAAGAATCAAAGTTTCACAGACTTCCATGGATGATTTGTAATAATAAGCATCTGGACCGTCAACCGCTATTCTGGTTGTGGTTTCGACTTCAAATAGATCAAGAACCAACGCAAACTGTTTACACATAACGTGATGAAGTCAATATTTCCAAGTTTGAGCACAGGCCAATTTTGCTTTGAGTTTCGTTCGTAGACAGGTCGATCCACCCAAACCCAAACAAAGATGGCTGGCGTCATTTCTCACCGTTGAAGCGTGACTGGTGGTCGTCTATTTCTTAATGAGCCAGGTGGCTCAATAGTGTACGACCCCTCGCGAATTATCATGAGCCTACGGAGACGACTGAGACCAATGTGTACTAGGCAAGGTGTCAGAATCGATTTCCGATCTTTGTCACTATATATACGGATGAGAGAATTGTTACATGTAGATATGTATACGAGGTATCCTAGGTTAAATGGTCAATAATGTAAAGTTAGGTCCAGGACTGAATTTCAAGTCACAAACTTTCATAACGCTTGTTTTATTAAATGATAAATTATTAAAGTTGACTGAACATAATTTGGCAATGAATTATGTTGAAACGGTTGCAGATAAAATACAGATGCATAGGACCAATATTATAGAGCACAATATTTCTTACAAATAAGTCATCAACATTATTTTTTCTATCTCTAGTAGTTGAGCCGTTAAATAAAATTAATGAAAGACGCAAAGTCATTCGGCTAACCCGAAACCTCGGAAGCCAGGTCGTTTTTCCAAACGCTCTCAAACCTAAAATACTAAAGATAAAAGAATGCTGTTCATTACTTTTTTTCAGGAAATTTAATGCTCTACAAGATCGATTTCATGCATTTTTACTCTATCTCTAACCATTTTGACGGTATGAGCGTTAAAGCGTTCAACTAGACGTGTGGTTCTGAACTCGAGTTATTATTATTGATTATTCAACCTGAAACACCCCGTAAATATATAAGTATCCGTAGAAACCTGAGAGGACTAGGGAGACGTCGCTATTAGCTTGTAACCGTTCTGAACTCGTCTTATTGACGTCTCGACGATTCAACCTGACACGACACCTCTGGGAATGGTATATACGAATTTTTGCAGCGTTTTATATAGTGATATATACGAAGTTTTGCAGCCTTAATTCACCACGAATATACTCGATCTCCAAGGAAATTGTAGCTCTTCGAGGCAGATATTTTTACATAAAACCGGATTAAATGGAAATTTTCTGTTACGAAACTTTTTCCAAGGAAGCCATGGTGATTAATTTTCTACTGTATACTAAAGGACTTCACAAGTGTATCAATGTTAAAACCCCCACCCATTCATGAGTGTTCTATTTCGAAGTGAGTCCCTGCTGAATTTGTTTTCTTTTTTTTCCTCAAACCGAGTTTAAAGAAAGCTGATTGGCCAATAACTGTGCACTGACTACCATTTTTTGTTAAAACCAATAAAGTTTCTGCAGCAGTCCAACATTATGAGCCCCAGGCTTTGCAAATCTGGTTTTTATAATATATGACAACGTATGATATATGCATATTCTTATATTGCTTAGACAATAATGAATGTGTAAATAATAATTATACGAAGGGAAACGAACGAAAAAGAGTGCTTTTACTTCACAATGGTATTAGCTAAAGACTGTATGACAAGAATCAGTGCATGAAAATTAAGTCTTCATACAGAAATTACTAATGGACACAGCACCCATACTTTCCATGACTTATTAATTAATTAATGGTGTCTAGGGTTGCAAGTAATGCATTACCATTTTCATTATTCATTACACTATATTTTGTAATGTAAAAAATTTCCATTACTCATTACATTATTGCAATTGTAGTGTAATGTAATGTGTATCAAATTACAAAATGCAATGTAATGTGTAATGGAAATTTTTTACATTACAAAATGTAGGGTAATAAGTCATGGAAATGTTTTACATTACGAAATATAATGTAATAAGCAATGGAATTTTTTTACATTACTTATTACAACGTAATGAGTATTGGATTTTTTTTCATTACCCATTAAAAAAGTAATAAATAATGCATTACTTTTTCATTACAAATTTCGCAACCCTGATGATGTCTCTAATAATTTGATGAGCGAATGACCATGTTTCGTCATTTCATCCCCTAGTCTTCTGGCTTTGGTCTACTTTTATTTACAGACGCAGTTAGTCATTAAACAGTGGCATCTTAACGACTACAAAGCGATGTGAACGATCGAAGAGAAGAGACTCGGAGTTGGTCGAAAGGACCAACATCCTTGAAAACTTTGTTGGGGACGGGTTGAAGTGTATTCTGAGGTGTAGGTGTAGTAGAACAGGAAATGCCATAGGACCAGTTGTATAGCGGTCTATTCAAGGATTCTCGGTCACCAGGAGAGCCATATTCGTGGTCATGCTTCTAATTCTCATGTAGTCCGGCGTTGCTCGATCCTCCGCCCATTTGCCACGCCGCTCTTGTGTTTTGAGGATGCCCTGACTCTATAGAACAAGCCTGAAGCTCTATCTGAATCCCGGCAAGATGGAGAGCGAAAGATGGACAGAGCAGGAGAAGAAATATATAGTAGTGGAATAAAGGGGATGCTGGGAGGAAGAGAAAGGGTTAGTAGAAGAGGAGGATCGCTTCTGTAACTTTGTTGCACAGAGGGCATGGTGAAAGGTTGTTGGATCGTCGTGGAGAAGTACCAAGAGTGGAAAAAAAAACAGCGATATCTCGTTGCGCTCCGAACCAAACTGTGAGCTTACCACTCCGGTCCATTTGCTTCCTCTATTTTCTTATCTCTTTAAACCACTAAATCTTATCCCTGTAAGCGAAAGAGTAGGGTTGAGAGAGAGAGGGAGAGAGAGGAAGATCAAAAGGAAAAAGAAGCGCAGAAAGAACTCTGGTCTTTGCTCAGGGGTTAGTCCACTCGGTAAATAGGGGTGGTGGCAGTTGGATACTTCCAGTTTAGGACGACGAGGGTTGGAGACTACTATAGGTAGTAGGGAAAGTTGAAAACGCAGGGAAGCGAAATAGGGAGCAGGAGGGGGGTTAAACCATAACTCGCTTCGTTGAGTTGAGAGAGACCGACACTTAGGGGTAGTTTTCTTCGAAGTACCCCTTTCTGCTGTGTTCAATATACTCTTTCTTTTACCTTCTGTCTTTTCTTCCATCTTTCTCCAACTACAACCGCCTTTGCTTGGATGTTCAAACATCTCGCTTTCACTCAACCGTGGAAGACTCTGGTGAGGGGACGGGATGGGTCTCTTGTTTTTCTCTTTCTCATACTTCTTCCTACCCTTTTTTCGAACGGGATCTTTTTTCTCTTTCGTTGTTATCCTTCCTGTTTTCCTTGACACGCGTATATCGTTGCGATCTTTCACGCTAGGACATCTCGTTTCATTTGTTACCATATATCCTCCCTGTCTTTTTGCTCGTTCTCCCTTTTCTCTTGATCGTAGCGTTGCTCTTCCGCATCCATTGTTTCGATACATCTTCCTGTTTCTTGTTAAGTAAACACACTTTTTCAAGGGGTGCTTCAAGGGTCAACCTTCAAACATCGAGATGTCTTTTTTTTCTCATATGTTGGCAACTAGAATATCAATGATGAACGAAAATATGGATTCTCCTTTCTCAAAGTGTGGCATATTGATGAAAAAATGGTTAAAGCTGATGTATTATATCTGAAGATAACAGCGAAAGAAGATGTGTGATTGAATTCTAGGTTCTATGGTATTAGAAAACAAGCTTGATGACGTGAAATAGTTTAGTGCACGATACCAATGGAATTCGATATGTCGGCAAGCCCTTTCATGGCTGGAACGAATGCTTCATTCGATTTCTTCGTTTCGATTGGTAAATAGAATTCTCAGTAAACTCGTCTGCATCCGTGGGGGTGTCGAATTTATCGCAAGCAATCCTACCCTACTCCGTGGAAGTTGCACTACTGAAGAAGCTTCTCCGGAATGAAGTTAAAGTTTATATGTTTTGCGAGGCCCGATGCCAATTCGTTTTCTATAAAAACTCGACGAAACTTTCTATCCCTTTGCGCTGCACAAACTTTTTCTTGAGTAGACGGGCGTCAACAGGATCGAAGACAACCTGGCG
Source organism: Rhimphoctona megacephalus (assembly GCA_963989365.1). Classification (NCBI taxonomy): domain Eukaryota; kingdom Metazoa; phylum Arthropoda; class Insecta; order Hymenoptera; family Ichneumonidae; genus Rhimphoctona; species Rhimphoctona megacephalus. The sequence continues at coordinate 10,183,899 of OZ022424.1, forward strand.
ATATTCGAGTGCTAAAATACGAGAGTATTGTGACATTGTGGGTTATCATAGCTGTTATTGGAATATTACAGAGGTGTCGATCGTGCTTGGCCGGAAATAAAATACAAATGGGAACTTTGAGGGGGTATTCTAAATATTTCAGTGAGGAAACTACTATTACTACTATTTATCTTGATGATGAAAGTCATCTATCGAGGTTGCTGGTTAAGTCCTAGACATTTATGTAATAAAAAGACTAATGTTTTTGTAGACTTAATGACCTTTTTCCTCCTTAAGATGTATCAACCCAAGGAACTCTCAAAGTCTTTTATCGTCTTCTCTTTCGAGCTATGTCTGTCGGTCTGGACATAAGGTGGATGAAGTTAAACTGCACCGAGGATCATAGTAGTAATGCCCCGGGGTTGGACGATGTCGTGGGTTCATCGTTGGTGTTGCCTCAATCCTCTTTACTGGCGTAACCCAAGCTTATTCATTTGCTATACCTTGCACTGCACTGGCTATACCTTGGTATAGCCAGTGCAGACGGTTAGCAAGAAATTAATTCCCGTTTAATGCAGTCCCTCTGGTTAGAATTGCAAATCTGTTTGAAGTGAGTAAGAGAGAGAAAAAGAGGCGTTGCTTGGCTGACGGGTACGAAGGCAAATGAAAAGGGACAGATTAAGTCTGTGGGGAATGAAGCCAGTGAAAAGTGAGATTGTATAGTACTAAGGAGACTTCTGGATCTACAGCGTTCTCCCTTTTTTCACTCTCTTTTTAGATTTGCTGTCTCTCATTTCTCAGCTTGACTGTTTATTGCGAAACTGATCTCCTAATTATGGCTCATTTACAGTTTGCTCTGATGCGTGTAAACATCGCATAATAATCCAGCAAATGTGCTTTGATAAAGGATTATGCCACTTTATCCTTTTTTTCTTCAAGTCATTAAATAATCATGCAGTAGAGGATTACTAAAACTTTCAAAAAATTTTATCATAACTTCATGTTGATGCTGGCGTATCATTGAGTTCTGGGAGTCTTTTTGACTTCTACCTTTTGATTCTGGTACTGTTTACTTCAGACATTTCATCGATCCTCTATTTTCCTATTTGATGCCTTCAGTCTTCCAATTTGTCAATCACTATTGATCAAAATTTTTCTTTACGACCAGCGTCCGACCGTGGCTAATTTGAGCAGCTGGCTCGTTATGTAAATCCCAATCTCGGCTGCTGGATGCTGGTCGAGAGCATTGATGAATTCATTTTCGAGGTGAAAATCCCAGCTGGCGAATGTATGATATAACTTGTACAAGAGGGTTGAATTTGTGGCCGGGCGTTGGCCCATCCACAAAATGACATGTCGAAAGGGAATCAACGTGGGGGTTTAGTCCATAGCATACAAAGTATACTAACCCATACACATATGCACATAAACTAACGATAGAATAGGTACACAGGCACATAGCCTGGATCTCTTCGATTTGGAAAATTTATGGAATGTGTTCCATTCCTCCTCTGTCTCGTTCTCTCTTCTAGGTCATCGATGTGGTAAAATTGTTGTGCTTGAAATTGCGTTCTTGCACCAATGAAATATTCAAGAGTGTATATGCACAATATTTGTATACGTTTGGAACAACCATGGTATTAATACGTGCCAGTGTGTACAGTTCGCGTGCCGTTGACAACTTTTCTCTTTAATCAAATAACCGTAATTTTATGTGACAGAACGAAGTATACTATAGCTGCAATACCGTTCTGCAACTCCCTTTCTTCTCACACACGCTGCTCTCTCACTCTCTCTCTCTTCCACCCTCATTTCTCTCCTATCTATCATCGCGACGTACTACATCCATATTCATAAAGAATCAATTAATATTCGAATTAATCTCGTAATATCAATTCGCTAAGTATGTTACATGGTTTCATTTCAATATTGTATCATATTTGAGAGAAAGGACCATAAATATTAAATGATAATCCAACTGAATGAGGATGGAGTAAAAATTCGGAGAACATGGGGAATGAACTCCTGCTAATTGAAATGGAAGGAGTCATTTTGTACTAAACATCAAGATTGCGAAACATTTTGTGGGATCTGTAGATTTCATTTATATTTTTAACTTACATTCCTTTGATCCATAAAATAAATTATATTTAGACATAAATTAATTGTTGAAATGATGATAATTTCATTATATTTCCGAGGCTTTCACAGCCTTTACTGCAGATTACTTCCGGATGAATATCGTGTAGAGTTTCAACGTATTGCCGACGTTTCGCAAACGTTACAGTTTGCATCGTCAGGATTGAGAGCTCCAATACTGAAGCTCCCCGTCTCAGGTACTATGCCAGCCAATCAGAGTTTTTGAATGATCAGCTGTTCAATTAAAAGACCGGGAGGCTGGTGTGCCAGATCGGGTTGACCTCGTAATTTCCGTCTCTGTTAAGGTTGTTCCGATGTTTTTAGATTTCTAGGCCTCGCGGATGATTTGTGGAGTAATATCTCTGTGGATTAGCCAGCATTTGAGCTTTGTCGAAAAAGATGGAGTGTCTTGTTTCCAGCTTGAATTCTGCGAGTTCTGCATGAAGAATATGGCCATGTCCATTTATTAATGTTGAAGATATTTTCGTTTAATCGTTTAACAAAAAATTTAGGGTCCGTCTTACCCCATTTTCTCTATCCTGATTTTATTTTCGTGCGGATACACTTTTTAATGTCTGCTAAAGAGGCTTGCAAAAAGCTAAATCATTGTCTATTTCTCTCCAAGATAACACTACACTTTTATGATTATTTTACGAGTTTTTTTTAAACAAACGATAAACAGGACACGCGACCCCGAGTTATTTTAATAGCAAATAATACAATTTCAGTGCAATAAATTTAGCTGTAAAAAGTTTCTAACGAATGACATGAAGATACGACAATTGTTTATCGATTTTTCTGTTGTGTCGGACTCGTGAAACAACCATGTCATGTTGTTTCATCAGGGACAAGTGGTATTTTGATGCGATAAGATATTTATAAACACGGAGTATCCAATGGGAATTCGTTGGAAATAAAAACCGTTTTTTTTTTCACTTCGTTTCTGCAGTGTTTCTCAACAAGAGCATCACGACAGAGAAAAAATTTCATAGAACGGCGAAAATTCTTAAAAAATTTACGAATATTGAAAAAATTTTAACGAATTCATTTGAAATGACATAAAATAGAATGATAAAACTACTTTTTTTTTACTAATTTTTCATTCAAATACTTTGTAAATAACTTGAATACAGTGTTTTGAAAATTCAAAAAGTAGAATGTCAAAAAGGGAAAAATTTCTGATGAAAAAAGGAAAAATCTTCAAACTAATTTCCAATGACAAAAAAAACGTTTCATAATGTTTTAATTTTTTTAAACATTGTTCTAGTGTACGAAGTACTGCGACTCTGGTCGAACATTTTTTTAACTGGGAAGGTAAGTGTAAAATATTCTTCACCTTTAGAATTTCTTACCGCCCCTCCCATCTCTCTGTGGTTCGTGACAAGAGTTGATTCGAAGCATTTATTTTCCTTTGTCTTATTATTACAAGATTACTCTTGTATTCGAGTCTAAAAGTTACCCTTTTCTTGTCTCGCTGCTGGTGGCATAGTAAAATCAAGATAAGAGGGAGGGGGATGAAAGTTGCTTGGGACAGGACATAGGGGATGGCAAAGGCGCGACTGCCGTCACGATAGCTAAAGCAGTAGAAATTCCAAGGGTTGAAATGTAATGAGAAGTAGAAAGGGGTGGGAGAGAGGGAGGAGGAGAGGGAAGGAAGGGGTTGAATGTTCCCTAGACCACGCTGGTGAGCGACCCCTGTGGTAAACGGGCTAAATTGATACACTCGTACTTGGAACCGGTTTGCGGTATGAATTGCCACCGGTCACGTAGGCTCTGTGTGCCGTTATTGTTGTTAGACTTCGAGAACGTTGCAGTTGTAATCTACCCTATGTTTACCTACACTTGCATTATATGTAAATATATCAGAGTATCTATACATAATATGAAACGGAAGAATCGTAGAATACTGTATTTAGCAATCGCACGTGTTTCCTTTGATAACGCAGGTCACTTTTTCATTGGACTTCTCTTTTCTCGTTGGATATTCAGCTGTTGATAAGCTAAGCTGCATCCGTGACAAAAATTATACGTGAGTCATGAATCACAGAGATTGAAATGCTAATCCGATGTTCTAATCAATTGTATTTATGATGTTTCTCCTTTTAGCAATGCTGTCTTTCACTTGAGTAATTATTAACCTTTAAATACCAGACCGGGTTTTGAATGAGACCTATACGAAAACGTGATGCTAAACAATTCTTGTTATTTATTTTTTAACAATTTTTAACAATCAGAAAGAACAAAATCACTCACGAAGAGAAGAAGAAGTGATTAGGGAACACTGATTAGAAGATTAATGATTATTGGTTAAAAGTGGTTGAAAAGGAACCTCGTAAGTGTTAATTGTTGCCGTTCCTTAAAGGAAGTTTTGTAGAAGAACTGGTGTGGCATCTCCTAGAGTTGCATTGTCGACCATTGCTAGTCTCGTTACGAACCATAATTCTAATTCCAAGCCAATGAGATGTGTGTGATTTTGAGCGATGATATATTCTAGGATTGAACAGCATTGAACAGGAGCCTCGAAGAGACAACTTGGATGAGCATTACCCCCCCGGACGCTAATGGAATTTGGATTCGAAAATTGACGACCGTCCGTATATCCGGTAAGCTCCGCGATATAACTCTCGTTCTGGACGTTAATTATTAATCATCGATTCGCGGTTAGTATGGTATGGGGTGGGAATAATTACCGCATTTATGACTTGTACACCCAGCCTCTGCTACCCTTCCTCTTCCTCGAACTTTCTACCTCGACCTATGTGTCTTCGTTGTCATTGGGTTGATGTGCCCGTGCAACCTCAATCGGTGAACATCTCGTCATCGATGAGTTACCGTTGCAACTTGATCTCCGACGATCTCTTGCTGTGTATATAGCACATCTAACCCCTAAACTCCAGTCTCATCCCCGTGGAATTTATGCCTCAGGCAAGAATGATCGTTGAATCAATGAGACCAGTTACCATCTCGGTTCCGCATTGTATCGCATTATTCCGCGAGACACTAGCCGTTTTGCTATGTGACTTCTGATCTCCGCTTCATCATCAGTCGTGGGTTAGTCACAGTCGTTTCAATGCTCTCACCCGTTAAGGGGATGAGCTTCATTTCTGCCGACGTCGTCCTGACTACTGTCTAACCCCTGCTCTTTCTTTTCGGCTAGAAACTGCACCGTAATCGATCTTCCTTTTGTACTGCATGGAAACCTCTTTCATCAGGGATGCCAAAGGAGTCGATTTCATCCTCTTGGATAGACTGAAATACAAATGGTCATTTGGAAGACAAGAGGTTGTTAGAGAGTAGTTGAAAGACTAAAAGACTGCTAGGGCATTGTGGCAAAACTGGTTAAACTCGATTAACCCAAATGAAACCGACACCTGTCAAAATGACACATCTACAATAATGTTTTCATCCTCTCCTGCGCTGCTGCAAGCTCACATATACTCTCCCGCCCTCTTTGGTCATACGAGAATATCAGAGTCCTCAGGGGAGCTCGTATTCTCTCCGGTCGTGGTTCGCAAAACTCAATTCTTGGTTGTATATAGCAAGAGCGCGTTAGTTACTAAGTGGGTCATCGAGAACCACCTGGAAATTGACCCAGGCGATGGAGTAAATATAGCCCGGTGTTATCGAAAGCTTGATAGGCTTGATAGACTTCACTCTAGTCGGTTATCCGTAGCCACAATGTTTGGCCTTCATTCGGTTGTGGTTTCAACGCAGTGCCGTGGAACCCTGTCTCCTGAAACTTGTCACTTTCATAAATTCTAATGAAGATTCTATTCCTAGATGAGTATCCACCTGGAGGGGAAACAATAGAATTCTCTTGCCTGAACATTCGAAGTCCGTTAATTTAATTTTTTTAGCTGGTTATTTATAAAATACCGAAACTAGGACAAGAATTTAACCTTCCAACTCTCAATACCTAATACCATTACAACCTAATACCATTCCAACTCTCAAAAACGAACTTTCAAGAACCTCCTTTCGCTTTAATTGCTCATTCAATCCATCATTCGTCAGCATATCACAACAATCGTAATTAACTAACCATGCTAATTTTCATTCCAATTATATGAGCTTTCAATGATTCTTGAACCCTCCAGGCATTGAAACAACTCTCGTTCTATTGTAACCCCCAATGATCCCTCATTAGAATACGATTAATCCGATGAGTTAAATCCAACTTGAAAACAAACAGGAATATGTTGCCTGCCTAATCCATCGTAAGAGTTGATGTATCAGAGAATATATTATGCGTAGAATATACACATCGTAGCAGAAGGGTTAAAGGGGTGTATGTGGCTTCTTGTTCATTCACAATGAACAATAAATATATATCTATATACATATATTCACCATTGATAATTCCGGAGGTACACGTGGATAATAAATGGAATATAACCGAATTGTTCAAGAGGTGTGTGAGTTAACCAGAGTTCAACGGTGTGTATATACAGCGCTGAACAGAATGTAGGGATATTCAGGCTACACGTACTTCGATGGTTAAAGGTACATACGATATTGCGTGCGTAGGTATTATATATTCAACAACTCTACTGGGGTTTGCCGCTTACCTAGATCCATTGACAAGCGAGGCTTCTCTTCCTCACCCTCTCTACTAACCCTGTAAAATGTCTCCGGTGTCCACTTTATTAGTGTCACCACTTACCACATTGAATTAACGAAGGAGTCAAACGAAATGGAGCCCGAAAAAAGAATTGTAATGTCACTTCAACCTTTGGATTGATTATTAACCCCATGAGAAGGTCAACTTCGAAATGGATCCATGATCAATTCATCATAAGTTAGTTAGCTAAAAAGTTAGTTAGTTAAAAAAGCATTTGAATTTATCTCCTTTTGGAAATGAGGTCCCGAAATTTTTGGCGATTAAGGACTCGTTTAGATCATCGCTGTGGAATTCTTCAAGTGGCACACCCTGTATATAAGATGGTGCGACAGACTGGCACACGCAAACTAATCATGCTACATGAGAGACGCATACATATGTATTTTTCTGTCTACTTGGTTATATACATATAATAAGTTGAGTATGGACAAGAGCTGGTTGGAGGAAGAGAAGAATGGAGGAATAGAACAACGTTGACGACGACACGATGACTGAAGCCGGAGGTCATGAGGCTAACTATTTACGATTATAACCCTGGGGATAAATTTTGGTTTAATAGTCTCGTCCCTCGTTTACTTCACTCACTATTCGATACTGGCTTCAACCAATATCATTCGTATACTATTCTCGTTTTCAAGCCAGGAAATAGCGGCAGAAAAGCTACTGTAATCGATACTCCGCATGCACGATCGATTACAGGAAAATCAACAACGTGTCACCGTACTCTCTGTACCCTATATACAACCCCTCACATTCTCACCCTTCGACATTCTCTAACATTTTTTTCGCTCTCAACCTTTTATACAAAGCCAGCAAAACGAAATCTGCTCCTGAATTTATTCAGCTTCTGGTTTTCGTATTGTTCATCCCTTCTTTTCAAATTCAACCATTTCGCTCGAAGGAAGAAAATGGTTTAGTCGAAAAGATATATTGCAAACCTTCCTTCAGAAAAATTGATAATGAATCTTCATTGTTGTTTCAAAATTTCGTACAGATTTACGAAAGTTACTTACTTATCAATAATCATGACTTGGGGAGAGCGGTTGGTCCGGTGGATAAGGGCTCGGACTCGCACGCCGTGGGTCCCGGGTTCGAATCTCGGCCAAAACACCAATGAAAATTTGAAAATTTTTTCAAGTGTTTCTGCTGCAATCCCGGGTGGTTCGAATTCCACCGTCATAAATCCATGGCCAAACACCTCTCTGTGATGCATGAGCGGTCGGTGTACCGGGTGTACGGCCTGGTGGCCTCCCTTGGACGGTTCTCATCGTGCGGATGGTGGCTCTCTAGTCGTGCACTGGCTGGCTCATTGCATCAAGCTGAGGAGGTGCCTACCTGAGCGCCTCTGGTGGCCATACTTGAGCGTGCTCGCAGTGCCACCTGTGGAGATTAGTCGGGCACCGGTTGTATCGGCAAGGTTTTCTGCAGTTTCCCTTCGCCCTCGGTAAATGCGATACAGTGCGGGAATAAGTCGGTTGCAGCCGCACGTGTGGGAGAATGGAGGGAAAAGTAGAGGAATAGTTGGAAAGAGTGGGGAGGCTAAGAGGGAAGGACACTGGGCCGTGGAAGTAACAATTACGGGGGCGATTGGTTACAAAAAATCCGAAAAAAAATAATCGTGACTTAAATTCAAAGGGTCAAATAACGCCGGTAATTTCCGTTTCATAAAATCATTAAGTAACGTTATAATTATTATTTCAGATTATTAAGTACTATTAACGCCTTAAAAAAGTTTTTTTACATTTTACAGCTATTAACCCTAGTTCAAAAATTCCACCCACAGCATTTTCGTTAGCTACAGTTTTCACTTACGATAATTAAGAGGTTACATGGTACAAGGTAACAAGCCGAAAAATTGGTATTTGTGAGATTTTTTCAAAACTAAACAATGCAATATATCAATTTTCTATTTCATGACACGTAAACTGTAACTATGGAACAACACATTAAAAAAAAAAAAACAATTAGTCGCTCTGTTGGTGTATAGGAGGGTGGGATGTACAAGTTCAAATAGACGTCTCAAAAACAGTGTTGCCGTGCGTTTTACAGAAAATTAGCCTTATACATTATCGGTAATAAAAAATTCAAACAAATTTAAAAAGAGCATCTTAATCGCTATCGCAGTACGACGGCTATTTGAGAAATTTTCAAAAATAACGAAGTGGCAATCATATGAAAAAGCACTTTAAATTTTCAATTATTTTTCGTGTACAAAAAGTTCAATAACATCAAGTGAGTTTTGTCAATTATAAAAGAGCCTCATAGGACGATAGCGAAAGGCGTTTTTTTCCAAATGCAACCTTTATTAAGATGGTTAGATCACTAATTTTTTTTATTTTGCTGGCAAGCGATCGAAAAATGTAATTTCGAAAAAAACTTCTCAAGTTCAATTTTGAGATTTATTATACTTACGAATGAAAAATTTCAGTTCCCCGACCATATAAAAATTCGTGTTTATCCATTTTTCTTTTTTGGCATTGTGAAAATCTAGACTAGCACGCAGCGATTTGATGCCCTAGTGAAATCCGTTAATAAAATAAAATAATTCGTTCTCTTTTTTTAAATCACAGCAAAACAAAATAAAACGAATAATAAAATTAAGGACTATTTTCAACCGACATTTTTTCTCGACAATCTTTAGCCTAATTGTGGTATTTTTTTATACTTTACTAAATAACTATACCTACCAGTATTTTCAATAAAATACCGATTTGTTTTTCATTTGTAAACGAAAATAGTTACTTATTTCGTAGTGCCATTATCGCAGGCTTTTTTGTCAGCTGAAAACGATACAAGTATTTGATCCGAATCCATGGACTGTTGAACAATGTTGGTCTACATAATAAACCGGTATCAAGAATGGATCAGTGACGAGTGGGAGGATTTAGTCGGGTCAGTTGAGAGGATACGAGTGCACGTGTATTTTACGTTCATCGCTCGTGTACATCAGGTATATTTATTCAACAATAGCTCGACGAGTTCATCACAGAAACACTTCACAATTTTTAATATATATAGGTAAATAAATATATGAGGGATTTCATGTAAAAGTTTTATCTCGAAACGCTGACGACTTTTGATTGCTATGAAACGAAAAACATAGTAAAACCATGTTTTCATATTTTTTTCATTTTACCAGTTATTTGTTATTTATAGCCACTGGAATTTGTAAATTTATTTATTTCCTGCCCTTATTGGTTTAGACTCGTTTGTTCTTTGTTACTTTCATGTTAAATTTTTTTATTTTATTTCAGAGTTCATTTCCGTTGATTATTTTGATTGTTTTTTTGTATTTTGTTCTATTCTTTATTATTTTTAAGGCATTAGGTTTTTTAACTCCCGACTGCCCACAGGGTAGAAATTTCGCATGTACTTTCTGTATGTAACAGACAGTGTTTTTAGATACAGTTTGTCAAAATCTATCCCGAACTTGCTGAAATAATTAATATTTCCATTCAAATTCATTTCGCCATATCGAATGATGACTCATATAAAGTAATCCTCGACTATCGACTACTTCACGCAGTTCAGCGTTGCTAATTTCAATTCAAACTGCCGCGCGTCGTTCACTACGGAGTTCGTCTCTATCTTTCCTTTTTTAGGTTATGGCGAAGTTATCTGTCACATTGTTATTTAATATTTCGCCTTGTATTATCAATAAATACATCCGCTTAAGAAAAATTAATAAATAAATTCGTTGGAGAAAAACACAAACATTCTTAAAGTGTTATATATTTACTGGGAAATAATTGTTGAAAAAAATAAATAAATAATCGATAAAAACTCCCGAAAGCTAAAATATCTATAGATACAATTTTAATTGTACTAAAAAAATGTACACAAAAAAATCGCATTCAAAGAGATCTTATAAAAATAAATTCAAAAAAGTTTGAAAACTGTACCGAAAAAAACATATAAATAAAAAGAAATATGACATATACCGTGAAATCATTACAAGTAAAGAAGAGAAAAGATTGTTTTGAAAAACAAAAAAACTCTCGAGTGCTATAATAGTATAATTTCATGAAAATATATATTTTTTTTTAACATTTCAAAAAAACAATAAAAGAAATGTCAAAAAAATGAATGAAATAAAAACTTCTCACCAAGAGTAGTAGAGAACTTTAAAAAGTGTGAAATAAAAATTGATCAAAAATAACAGAGATAAATAAAAAATCATTCGATTGGTAAGTGCAACTCCTTCGAAATTCGATTTTTCTGGTCAATGTTATTTCTCTCTCACTGTTAAATAGAGATTGAAAAAAGTGCTAGCAATTTTATTATTTATCATTTTCCGAGCCATTAGACTTCGAGACCGCAGGTTGAAACAAAAATTTCAAATTTTCAATCGGCCGAAAATAATGCGCAACTGGCTGAATAAAAAAGTGTAAAAACACGTTTCTCCTATTTTTTTTCATACAGAAACATACAGCCAAATATGTACCAATGAAAAATGGTCTGGATTTTGGAATAGAGCTTCTACGTGAAATGCCTAGAAGCAGAAATTCTCTGCGTGTATTTTCATGCCTGTATATGTATAAACAAGTGCGTATGAAAACATGAGTTTTATACACAAACGTAACAGTGTGTCAGAGCAACATTTACGTGTTTTCGTTTGTACGTTTAATCTCGGAAAGTGGTCTCTGGTATAATCGAGCTGCCTCATCGCATTCACCTAGGAGAATATTTTTCTTTTTTGTGCTGTATTGAACCTTAAACACGAAAAATATTTGTTTTTTTTTTTGGTTTATGTTAGGTTTGAAATTGATCCATAAGCCATTCGAAAATTTTTCCGTTTGTCGTTATCACGAACACTCTTCTAAAACATTTCTGGCACACTGTCGTTTTTTTCTTTTTTCTTTGTCCATATATATAAAGCTCCCTGTGGGGCGTTGATCAAGCTTCATCAAGAGCACGCGAGTTTCGAATGAAAAAAAACGACGTAGGTATGTGAATTTTTGATTCAGCATCAATGCTATCAAATGGTACGGGAGCTGGGAGGGAAAGAGGCAAAAAGCATCGCTAGCGAAAGAATTAGAATCATAGAATAGAGTATCATAGATGTATGATAAATATATATAGGGCCGATCCGATGATTCTCGAGTACGGTATGGCAAATGAACGTATAGAAAGTTCGTTTGGATTGATCTAATGGGTGTTTAATGACCGTATAAAATCATGATCAAATACGAGCATTGTTCGCACTTGAAGCGTGTTGAAACATACATATATGTATATTTAAACAATAGGAAATAGTGAGGCAAAATGGGACGGGGGTGGGGGGCAAGTGGACCACTGTTCAAGAAAACAAACAAGTTATTTCTTTCATTTGGAATCAAATGACCTTTCATTCTGCGATTACTGATACTTCACAATTAAGGTAGGCCTAAAATACGATAATTTTAACTACAGCTGCTAGAAATTATGAATTTTTCATCGCTATTTGGAAACATCGATAAATTAGAGCCAGTAAGTAACCAACAGAGGCTTATTCAGTGATTATGAACATGCCTGATATGTGGTGCAATTAAAAATAGATAAATTTAATTAATCAATGTTTTAGGAATGAAAATAAGGTTGGTTATTGAATTCGTCTCTCGTTTTTTCTGTCCTAGAATTTTAAGTGACCCATATTACTCCATTTAGTCCATTTTGCCCCATTTTTCCCTACTTATACATATATATATGCGAATATACATATGTATATGTCCAATGGTGAGTGTTATTTCATCCGTACATGAGTATATCCACTATAAAGTGCTGTGTGAACCGTAACAAGTCTATTTGTGAGTATGTGCACTCTGCCTGGCTCTATTCCTGTCCATATTCATTTTCTTCTCTCTCTTTCTCTCTCTCTCTCTCTCTCTCTCTCTCTGTCTCTTTTTCTCTTTCAGTGTATCGTTACCCTGCAATTTGTTTATTCAACGGGCGCAAAGCTAAAACGACAAAGAGATACAGAAACAGAAAGAGAGGTGGTGTGAGCTTGTACACAAAAGCTTTGAGCTCTCGGGATCAATTAGGTGTTCAAGCTTCAATGTTCAGCGAGAAGCTTCAATGTTCGAATGATTCGTAAAAAATCAAATTACGCTAACAAAAAACAGTAGAAAAAAGCACAAATTGAAACTCACTTTCTCGTCATTTTAACGACGAATAATGAAGTTTTCTGTGTGAAAATAGTAGTCGCGTTAGCTACGGGTTCAGGGATTGTCAAGTTTGAGCAGTTTCGTAAAATTATGGCTTTAACATTTTTTGAGAATGTTTTTCTTTGATAATTTCAAGCTCGCATTCTTTTTTTTTTAGAAATTCATCATTTTTTTTTGTCAAGGACTCGATAAATTATATTTTTTGGAAATTTCGTTTGAAAATGATTTTATTAAATTATTATTGTTTCTACTCTGATTTTTATTTTGAAAAATAAAATATTGAACATTATCTTAAAATAATTTTCACTAAAGAACTTCGCTCTATTACGCTCGAACACATTTTAATAATTCATTGAATCCAATTTAATCGTAGAATCGATCGAGTGAGAAAATCGACGAGTCAGAATAAATCGAAAATTGAAGATCACGGATTTAACAGTTGGGAAAATCCTGGTGACACAATCCCTCGAGCCAGCCACGTTTCTTTTATTTCTCTCCCCCACTTTTCTTTTTCTCTATTTCCACATCTGTAAATTTGGACATCGATCTGATATACTTCGTCGTTCATATCGGACAGAACCCAATCGTGACCTACCAAACGACTAATTACTTCTTGGCACCGACTCTACCAGTCGATATTGTCTTTCATCAAGCTTTGGATAACAAGCAACGGGAAAGCCACTAAAAAAAATTAAAATAAGAAGGGAGTACGATTTGTCTCACCAATCCCTTAAATCTCGATATACATTTAAGTAATTTTTTCATTTTTTTTTTCATTTATGCCATAAGTTTCTGCTTAATTTCCTCTTTCTGGTTCCCTTCTTTTTTTGACAAGTGTAAATATGTGTAGCATAAGTCAATTACTACTCTAAAACATTCAGAATTATGACAAAAAAATTACAGCACTTAGAATTGTTTTATTTAATTAATAAAAATAAAGGAAAACTCGAGTTTTTTTTTTATATAAATTTGACAATAACATTTTTAGTGGCGTGGTCTATTTTTTTTCTAAAAGTACCTCAAGAACTACGCCCAAATAATATGAGTCATTTTTGTTGCAGTGTTTATAGTTTCGGAATTATCGCAGCCTGAATCCAAGGACGTCGAGAAACAAAACAAACAATTCAACTGGCTGCAAAACTCAAAATAATGTCTAAATCGAAGAATCCCGAAACACGCAATCGCTTTTTTCTACACAAAAAAATATCTTAAAAATTCAGACAGATCCAAAAAGGTCTGAGGCTCGAAATGAACATTTAACGTGAAAAACCCCGTACAAATGTGTATGTGTATTTTGGATGCACTGAGAAGTTCATCGATAAAAGTTTTCGGGTATTAGGATAGCAGAGTCATGCCCATCCTCATTTATTTTCCTCCTTTTCATCATTCTTCTCTCTCTCTCTCTCTCTCTCTCTCTCTCTCTCTCTCTCTCTCTCTCTCTCTCTCTCTTTCCTACTCGATTACAAGAGAAAAGTTTTTCTTCTCTGGACCGAAAACGCTTCAGCTGATGGAAACTGGCCAGTTTAAAAATGGTGCAAGGCTTGGTCGTGAGAGGCTGAGCGAGAGAGGGAAAGAGGAAGAGAGAAGAAGATGAATATCACTCGTACTTTCAAGGCCTAAGATCGAGGTTCAAAGAGAAAAAGAACGAAGGAGTAAGAAAGTGTGGGAAGGAAACAAAGTGATAAAGTTTAAGGGAGAAGAATGAGAAGAAAGTGAAAAAAAAGTAGTCCCAGGATAGAGTGACATTTTTTTCACATGGAATTCTTCTTTCCCCATTTTCTATTATTTTTCACGTTTTCTGTTCCTTGTTTTTCGACTCTTACAGAGCACGCCTTTTTCTCCACTCTTTATTCAACTATTATTATCTTTCCTTCCCATTAAATTTTTTTTCCTCCTGTTCAGTGATGCAATGCTTTTCTGACGAGCCTCTTGACGTGTAATTTTGACTTACGAGTTCTTCTGACGGGATTTCTTTTTTTTTCTAGATTAGAGCCTCTGTTTCTGCGAACTTTTACATCTGCTAATCGGTTTCCTTGACTTCGCTCAATACTCATAAGTATAATTGAACAAAAATATGACTTCAACCTCAACAGCGGTACGTTTTGCAATTTTTGGATTTTCGAAAAAGCATTTTTTGAAACACTGAGATTTTGGGATTTCAGGACGTCATTCTTTTTGTATTTTGATGAGCTTTTTTTGGAAATTATTTGAAAAAAAAAAAATTAATTCCCTACCGAAGACTAAGTTAGGGTAAAAAAGTGATTTACAAATATTTTTTTCCTTCAATTTTGAGATCAAATAAAACGGGTAATACATTCAAGATTTTTGGGTGGAAATACATCAAATAAGGTACTTAAAATTAATTCTAGCCACACGCTATAATTTTTAGTACTTTACTTACACACTATCGGTCTATTGGACTGACGACTTTTATTACTCTATAACATTGTAACAAACGAGTCTATTGAGGTTTAATTGTAGTGAAATCGAAACGCCATACTCCGACTAATCCGGAGAAGTCATCAGTAAAGCCAAAAAGTCGTTTGATCAAAAGTTATAACGTTTATGAAAAGGCGTGTGGTGAAAAAAAAGGTGAAAATGTAGTGTTGCTATCGGCCCATTGGATCTCGTAGTGTGTAGCTAGAGTTAATAAGATTCCAAAATTTATTATTAAAGAAACTCATACGAAAGAAAGATGGGAAAGAGAAAAAAATCAGGAAGAGAAAAACGAAACGAGCCGTGTAATTTTGAGGTAAATCAGTGGCAGCAACGTATACGACGGAGGTCAACGACAAGGTGATTTATTCGTCGGTTAGGTGGAGAAAGGGACCGAGGCTGAAAGGTAAAAGGTACACGTAACGAGAAAGATAGAAAGCGCACCAACGGGAGTTAGGCCAATGACGCGAAAACATTATGAACAGGCCACGGGAGCTCAAGGGCAAAACGAGCTTCGTTGACTTCGCATAACCAACCTTCCTTTCTCCTTTCGCCCCTTCCCGCTAAGAAGCAAACGTGGAGCAGCCTTTGGATATGTCCATGAGGTAGCTGTAATAATCCCCCACCTACATTTCCACCCCTCCCGAACTAATATGGCCGAGGTTGCTTTTCCACTACGATTAGAAGCGAAATTCCTGAACACAGCACTCCCCCAGCTAAATTTCACTCGAGCCTAATGGCCCGTGGTCTTTGATTCCAAACTGTTTACCTTGCATTTTTTCTCTGCAGGAATATTCCACCCAGAAGCAGAATAAAAAAAAAAAAATCGAGCGAGAACCAATGCGATATCGTGAATTTACGAAGAAAAATTGTTCAATAGATTAACAATTGTAATTTTTTATTTGTAATTTAACAGTGAAGTCAATTTTTCAAATTTGATTATTTCTGTTTTAATTTTTCAACCCAATTGTTTAATTTGATTGTGTTAATTCATTAATATAAGTGAAATTTATATTAAACGTGTTTATTAATAATGAATAATATGGATGAATTCTCTTGAGGAAAAAATTAATGAATTCGCGAAAATAGATTGTCAAATTAAAAGAAAAATTAATAATTAATTTTTCTTATAATTCGGCGTTTTTTTCCGTATTCATTCGTTTTGTCCTTAATATAGTGTCTTACACTGAGAAAAAAAATTTGTTCGTTCAACTAAATCCGATTTTGTTGGACGAAAAATGGTGGACCCAACAATTTTGTTTGATCAGTGGCAAATGAGTCAGTTTATTCAACTGAGTCATGAAAATTTCTTGTGAGTGAATCAACTAAATCATTGGAGCCAAATGATTTTGTTCAAACAACTGGAATTATTTATTTGCTTATGCATACTTTTTAGTTGCTTTAAGGCGAGCAACCACTTTAGGAGACCGAAAATTAGATGATTTTTTGGACTTTTTTTTATTGTGAAAAAAAATGGAAATTTCCGCAACTCTGACAATAATTTATTCATATTTTCATACATCTCTGGTATCTCTATGTTTAAATAATTCCAAAATATCTCTATTCATAAATATCTCTATGTTTAAATAATTCCCTGGGTAGTAAACTGTATTCTTAAATAATTTTATTCTCAAATATTTCTATTGAAAAAATATGTGTACACGGAGAGGATTTTACGCGAAAAATTACTTTGTTCACATTGCGTTGTGGAACTATGTCGCCACTTCTGAGCAAAATTATATGTTTTGAATAGAAAAAACATAGTAAATTTCGTCACAATGATCGACATAGTACCACACCGCAATGTCAGCATTGTAATTTTTCGTATAAAATTCTCTCCGTCTATTCCGAAAGATCACTACGTTGAAATATTCTTAATTCTAAAACATCTCTATTCATAAATGTGGTAAAAAATCTCTCTTCAAAAATATCTCTATTCATTGACATCTGCAATCTGAAACAACTCTATTCATAAATATCTCTATGTCAAGACATCTCTCTTCAATTGTCAATTGTTCAACATAAAGAGAAATGTCTTGACATGTTATGTTTTGACATTGACATTCATAAATAGAGTTGTTTCAGAATACAGATATATTTTGAATAGAGATATTTGAGAATAAAGTTATTTAAGAATACAGCTTATTACCCACAGAGTTATTTAAACATAGAGATATTTACGAATAGAGATATTTTGGAATGAAGAAATTTACCATAGAATTATTTAAGAATAGAGAAATTATGAACAGATTTGTTGTACTGCTGACCATCGACAGTGAAACGCTTTTCCAGGGAGGATAGCGGTGAAGTAAACTTACCCTTTCCTTCAGCGTTCGCCATGTATAATGAGTACATGGGTGGAGTCGATCTTCACGATGCGCATTGCAACAATTTGATGCCATGTATTAGAGTGAAAAAATGGACTTGGATAATCTTGATGAGGCTCATCCAAGCGTGTATTGTCAATGCGACCATTCTTCGCAATTTGAAACTACCTTGCAAAGACCTGAGAGGGAAATACGGAAGCACACAAGAGTATCGTTGTAAAATCGAAAAGGAATTACGCAAATTTCGATAGATGTAGCATAAGAACGCAAAAAGTATGTACGAGCTGCAACATATATTTGTGTTCCTCCTGCTTTACATCCGTACATAAGAATAAAAACAGTTCTTAGCTCATCTCTAATAAACGTCATTGATCTCTTTTTTTTCAGCGTCGATTGCATATTTTATTTTTATGAATATTTGATGATAAAATAGAAATAAAAAGATGGAAAATGGGAAAAATTTTTGTTTTTAAAGATATAAAGTAATATCAAAGTTTCAAAGATACAAAGATACAACGTAAAAAAAGTTTTGAAAAGTAAAAAAGAAAGAAAAAAGAGTTGGACAATAGCAAAGTATTTTTGCGGCTGAGGAATGCACTTTGTTCTTTATCTTTTTGACACTGAAACTTTAGAACCTCCATATGTGCAACCCTACATGCGAATTTTTTACTGAAGAAGGATTCCTTAAGGGGTTATATACAGTTGGAAATTTCAGAAAATCGATTTTTTTTTATGGCATTTTCAGAATGTACATACATTTGAGTACATTCTCTGAAAATTTCAAATTAATCCAGCAAGTAATGTCGGAGTTATATGCTATTTTATGATTAATTTCAAATTTCAAAAAATCGATTTTTTTGTTGCATTTTTGGAGTCTACATATATTCAAATAGATTCTCTGAAATTTTCAAAGCGATACGGCAAATATTCGTAGAGATACATGCGTACTTAAAAGGACGCTTGGAGCATTACAAAGTAAGCGCGCTCCGAACGGCCCGAGCGGCAGCGGTTGTTGTGGCCCGCGTGCCTGAGGTGACCCTTTTCATTGTTTTTGCATACATGGTATATGCGAGAGCTAAGCGTGGTCATTTCTTATACCGAAGAAAGGAATTTTGTCAGTCGAACCAGCTCTGCCACAGTGTAAAGTCGCGCGTTCAAATTTTACTCCGTTTTCGTAGTTTTGCGAATAAAAATGCCTTACAAGTGTACCAGACAACGGAGACTATCCGACAAGACGCAAATTTCAAGAGGGAAAATGCGAAAACAATCGTACAATCCAAAAACAGTCGAGGCCGATGAAAGTAGCTTCAGTACATCCGCGAAAAAATTGAAAAATCAGAAGGAGATCTTAGTTCCTCGTGATTCCTCCATTGAATATCGCATTTTCAATTTTATAACGGTCTTCGCAGCGATAAGTGAATACGTCCAGTGTAAAACTTGCAAAGGAAAAGTGCAATTTCAAACGGCTGCACAACGAGGACTCGGTTTTAAAATCGTCATTCTGTGTGATAAGTGCGATCCTCGAGCCATAAACTCTTGTCCTTTCATCAAACATTCTTACGCGATAAACAGACGATTTTTATTTGTGATGAGAACTCTCGGAATAGGATTGAAAGGTGCAGCGAAATTTTGTGGATTGATGGACATGCCACCTTTTGTGATGCAAGCTACGTACGATTTGATCGTCAAAAATATTCATTCATGCACGCAAATGGCCACCGAAAAACTTTTCGAAAAAGCTTGTGCTGAAGAAAAAGAAGCGTCTACTCAAAATCGAGGCGATGGAAACTGTGAAGAATTGACAATATCTGGCGATGGAACCTGGAAAAAACGAGGGTTTACTTCTTTATACGGAGTAACATCACTGATCGGTTATTATACGGGGAAAATTATCGATATCGTCGTGAAAAGTTCGTACTGCAAACAATGCGAGGTTTGGAAAAAAAAAATCGACACTGAAGAGTACAACGAATGGTATGACGATCACAAAGATGTTTGTGCTGCGAATCATAACGGTTCTTCAGGAAAAATGGAAGTCGATGCGGTCGTAGAAATGTTCAAGCGTTCAATGGAAAAATTTAACGTCCAATACAAAAATTACATCGGCGACGGTGACTCGAAAACCTACTCGGGGATTTTGAAAGCTGTGCCTTACGGAAACAACGAAGTGGTAAAAAAAGAATGTATTGGACACGTTCAAAAAAGAATGGGTTCACGACTCCGAGACTGTGTCAAAAAAAATACCGAGATGACTGTAAATAAAAGTGGGAAAAAATGCAAAAAAAAGTACTTGGTGGAAAAGGAAAGCTCACAGCCAAACTGATCGATAAATTGACTGTTTATTATGGCTTGGCAATCAGGAGGCACTGTGATTCCGTTGACAATATGTATAATGCAATATGGGCAACATATTACCATTATTGTTCAACAGATGAAAATCCTCAACACGAAAGATGCCCGGTCGGAACTGAGTCATGGTGTTGTTGGCAGCGAGCGCGAGCTTCGAATAAATTATCGGATTATAAACACGATTATTCTCCATTTCCACAAGATGTTGCTGACGCTCTGTTTCCGATCTACACGGATCTGAGCAATGAAAAGTTGCTTGAAAGATGTGTTGGTGGTTTCACACAAAATAACAACGAAAGCTATAATCAGTTGATTTGGAAAATCACACCGAAAATAATTCCTAGTGGTTCAAAAATAGTGGAAATAGCAGCTCACATGGCAGCCGGCACCTTTAATGAAGGTACGGCATCACTATTATATTATATGAGTGCACTGGGTCTATCGATTGGGCCCAATGCCCATGCCTATGCCGAAAAACAGGATGCAGAGCGCGTCGCGATCTCTATTTTAAGAGCGCATGAGCGCACGCGCGAAGGAAGAATGGTTCGCCGACGACTGCAATTCGACAATTTGGAAGCTGCTGATGATGCAGAGGGAACTTCTTATGGCCCTGGAATAGATGACTCCTTGTAAGTTGTAAAAAAAAATTTGTATCCATGTGTTCACCACTTATGAAACTTTGAACGCGTTTATCTCGAAACGATGTTTTCAAAGTCGGTGAGCACGATTTCTCAAAGATGGCTCAACCGATCGGTCTGCAATTTTAACACAACTTTCTCAGATATATTCTACTAGGATTGGACGAAGGAGTAAGATTTCCGAAAATTATTTCTATTTTTTTTGAACCATTGAACGACCAAAATTCGGTTAAAAATTGAAATTTCGTCTTTGAGGAGCCGTCATTTCATCAAAATTGGAAATTCCAACTATTCCTTCGTCCAATCCCAGCATTTATCTGTCCACTAAACAAATCTCTTTGGTTTTTTAATTTCAGCTGATCCAAACGGGAGATTTCATGCTCACCGCAAGACGCCTTTTTTTAGAGGACCTACAGGGGATCAATCACAGGAGCTATCTGAAGCAATATTTTGTTAAATAAAAAATTGCGATAAAGAGTTAAAAGATGACACTCCATTTACTTCCTTATGCTTTTCCTCGTCAAATGAAATCCCTATCCGGAAAAAATTCGTAAAAAAACGAGTTTTTTTGGCCTTCCAACTGTATATAACCCCTTAAATACAAATAAATGCGGAATTCGGAAATTTTCGTGCACCATCTTGGATCCGCCATCTCGAATTCAGCTAATCTGATGACGGATTCATAATCAGCACCTTCGAAAATCTCTGCAAACCAATTTTGACGAAAAAATATGGAATTCGGAAATTTTACTCTATCATCTTGGATCCGACATTTTGAATTCGGTAAATCTGATGACGGATTAGTAATCAGCGCCCTCGAAAACCCTTGTATATGGTTTATCATGCAAATCCCACCGAAGAAGATAGTTGTGTTCGGATAAGTGAAAAATAGAAGAAAATTTTCGGCTTCCAGTCGTCACACTGGACGTTGTCATATTGAATTTCATAACTTCTTATGGATTTTGAATATTGGGGTCCATGGATGCGAAATCTTGGCCCCCGTAGAAATCCCCATCAACATTCGACGAGAAAACATCAATTGAAAAAAAATATACGAGTGAAAAAATGCGTTTTTTTTTTCACGATTGCCGCAGATAGGTAACTCAATACTAGTAGTGGAGAAGGACCAAGTTCCTGAGAAATTGAGGACTGTACACGCGGATTCGATAGTCAATATTGGCGGACTTTTCATGAGAAGAGTATCCGAATTTTTAAAAATATACCTGTGAAGGAGCAGAGAATTTCAACGTTCTCAACCAATAAGTTGTCCCAGTTTCTAGTTGAGCAGTATAAAAGCTGTAACGAGTACGAGGGAATAAAAAGAAATATGTATGAAAAGAAATTTAAAAAGAGGTAAAAAAAATCGAATAGCAGCTGATTCGATAAATGGACGTCTGCATCAATCCAATATATACGACATATCTATCAGTCTAATCTAATAACGAGAAGGAAACGGGGTACGATGGAGCAAGCTTTCTTTTATACACATCCGGAATTTCGTGGGGCTTGCTCGGGAAGATCGATGGTTTTTTATTCTTGTGTTCGCGGGTTTTTCTTTTCTCGTCGTGGCGAGAGGCTTTTCGCGATTTTCTCGTGGGCGAAGGATCAATCTTAATCTTGATTTATCGAAGACGTTTGAGACGAGCTAAGCTGTGCTCGCTCCGTACAAGAACTGTAACCATCAAACACCATTAACAACTAAAGAATTATGATTGCTATTGATATTATAATTATTATTATTATTATACGTCGAAACAGTGGAATATCATTTCCGGATACTTTTATTGATTTCTTCCTCATACCATAATTTAATTATGACCGTTCCGAGTTGTTCAGAAAAATGTAATCAGCAAATTTATTTATCCATTGAGTAAGTTAAGAAAATTCTGGATCGTCAGTCGTGAAAAATAATTTAAATGGATCACAATTTAAGTAGTTGACATTTGATGGCACAATCTTTTTCATCCAATCGAAGCAATACATGATTAATTGAAAATCAACCATTTTATTTCCATGTCAATGAATGAGGATAAGTGAATGAATATAATTAAACATAAATAATACAAATACTCTATTGTTAAATTTAGAAAAAATCATATTTTTGCAATTGTATTGTGGGTAGTGTTGCTTCAAGCGCAGGCAAGATTGAAGGTAGAGAGGTTCCCATTTGCGTCTAATGTCAGAAACGCATGAACTGTCATGAGCACAATGACACAAGAACGACAGGGTAAATATTCAAATGACAAAAAATGGAATGCATGAGAATACAGATATAGAGGGTTTGGAGAAGCGAGAAACTACCCTTGGCCAAATAAAATCTCTCGAAGCCTCCACAACGACTATCGTTTGTGGTAATCAAAGAAATATTGATTTTCCTGACACTCGGTACGTCCAATCTTGTTGATTTTTCCGTCGACTATATCCCATCCGTAGAAGTTGTCCTATAGCAGAGCTGTTTTTCCAACCCCCTGATGAATATTCAAGAAAATCTCGCTGGAAGTATGCACAGAATGCGAGAGGTAGTGTCAATAAATGCAAGCAGCTTTTCATGGACTTTGCATAGTCATGCTGTTTCGCTTCCACCAACTCTCGTCTCCCTTGATTTCCCGACTCCACTTTATATCCAATATTGTTATACTTCTCTTCTCGGTTTCTTGCTAAGCATGCACTTGAACATATACTCAAGGGTGTGTGGTTAACGATAACATCAGAGAGAACCACTTGTCAATTTGTGAGAAAGCTTTTCGTGAATTTGTTCTCTTGATTATTCACTTGGTAATTGTTGTGTTACAGCGAATGATACGTATAACGATATTTTCAAGATTGCCGGTCACTTATTTATGCCTAAGAGGTATAGGCGACAAATAAAATTGTCAATAGGGTTTTTTTTTAGTTCTGCTGATTAAAATTACAAATAACAGGAGAATAATAAACTTGCTAAGACTATTTGATCTTAAAAGCTTATATAAGTCATTGGACGTTCATTAGATCCTTAGGATCATTGAACTATCATTACTTTCTCAAGGTCATTGGAAGGTTGTTTCTTTCTCAAGGATAGTGAAGAGCCATTGTTTCCTCAGGGGACAAAATAACTTTTTGTTTCCTCAAGGTTATTGCAGGGTTGTTAGTTTTCCAAGGTCATTAAAAGGTTGTCATTTTCCCAAGGTTATTGAAAGGTTGTTACTTCCTCAAGGATACCGAAGGATCGTTGTCTCCTTGAGGTCGAAAATGATGTTTTGTTTTCTCAAGGATATTGCAAAAGATGTTACTTCTTCAAGATTATGGAAAAACTGTTATTTCCTCAAGGTCTAAGCCAACTCCTTATTTCTTCGAGGTCATTGCAGAGACGTTACTTACTTAAGGTCATTAAAAGGTTATTTTCCCAAGGTCATTGAAAGGGCGTTACTTCTTCAAGGACGTCGAAGAGTCGTTGCCTCCTTAAGGTTAATAATTTTTCCCAAGGCTAATGCAAGGGTCGTTACCTCCTGAAGGTTGTCTAAAAACTGTTATTTTCTCAAGGTCAAAGCCGACTTCCTATCTCTTTCAGGCTGTTGCAGAACAGTTACTTTCTCAAGGTCATCGGAAAGCTGGTGTTTCTACAAGGTCATTGATAAGCTAGAATCTCAACGTCTTCGACGACGTATTCAAAAAAATTAAACCAAATGGAACATGAAAATCAACTGGTTAAATAAAAATCCCATGATTAATTTGAAGGGCAGAAACATTCGAATTACAGTTTAAGTTTAATTTCGATAATTTTTTGAAGCTATTATTATAGAAATTAGACTTTCGTGGCAGAATTTATTCAAGAGAGAAAAAAGCGAATGATATGGATAGGCTAGATCTATGAATTTGATAGCAGACTTTGAAATATCATGTTGCCGATAATAGCACTGATTTAAGAGGCGACGCTTACTTCCGACGATGCAGGAAAACACTTGGATATTGGGCGAACACACGTGGAAGTAAGGTGGTAGTTGGCGGTGGATGGTGGTACATGTTGCTCCGTTCTAACCTCACGACATTAAAGCTCCACCAAGTTGTGCGATAGTAAAAGGGTTCTCCAGGGGAGGGGGTGGGAAGGAGAAGAGGTAGTTGAAACGCCCGTAGAGGGCGGTATGTTGGCGTGCCACATGGTAATATCAGGTAATTCCCAAGCTTCCCGTGGTAACAACCCGTTATTTCATCGGGCTGCCAACTCGTGGTACATCTCGTTCCCTTTATGTACTTTGACGATTTTCGTCGTGCGTGGTAGCGCTCCGTAGAATGAGGAAAAACAAGAATAAAGAAAATGATAGTCAAAGTACATGAGGGTTAGTACATTAAAGATCAATGCGTCACCTTCCAAAATATCCATCAAGAAATTACCTTCAAATTCGCTCAACTCCTATGACGGAAATGACAGTATCCAAAAATCGAGGAAGAATTCTGTTCGCCAACCCCTTGTATAGTGGTCATCAAAGGATGAGGGAGAAAATACAGTGGAAAACGAATTGCTTGGAACGATTAATTCCAACGCCCTCCGCGTCGCCCTTTCTTCGCGATGTTCACCAGAGGGTGAAGAAGAAGTCTGGAAATTCTTCAATCTTACGCTTTCGTTGTCTTATTTGGTAGTTTTTGCTATCCATTAACATGATTATCCTGAAGAGGATAAAGAAAACGAACATTAATGGCACCCTCGCAACACACCATCTCCTCAATGGCGTTAAGAACCAACCTATTAGATGCTGTATTTAGCAAGCCTTGACGCCTGCAATAAAACCGTTTCTCTTATTGCTTGTACTTATTTCTATAAGGGTTTTTCGGCTTTTTCCAGAGGGTTTGCCTACTCAAATCTCTCCATCTCCCGCTCTATCGATTTTTGCACCAAACCTTGGAGTTTTATGACATCGATAATAACTCTAGTCTAATAAATGCAACCACCTCGTCATTTTTTCATCAGATTTTTACGGACTTCCGGTATACGAGGGCAAGTGAAAAGCAAGAGGAAAGGAGGAGAGGATATTGGGGCGTAGCAATACAGCCCACAATGTCACACCCACCCACGAAGATTGGGTTTCCCATCGTTAACCCTGAATGTGGCAAGGGGCCGAGAGTTCAGGATATACGTTACGCTGCATCCTGGCTCACCGCTGGATTTTATTATCCAAGTATCTGTGGACTGGTCGATAAACCAACAACTATGCTCTGAGCGAAACTAAAGGAGATGGTGAACTGAACATACAATCGTAAAATCTTCGTTTCACCCTCGTTTTAGTAACATTGAGAATCTCTTCTTCTTTTCAACGAGCCAATGAGAAAATTTCGATAAAAGCAGAGAGGACGAAAAATAAATGAATTGGGAGTACGGAGATTTTTTCGGGGTTAAGAAATCCGATCAACGTAAAGCAATCTTTACCATATGGGGATATCCATAAGCATGGAAATGAGCTCGATCTCTTTTTTCAGGTCTTCTGGTGCCAGAAACGATCGACCTATTCGCTACAAACTCCTAGCCTTATTTTTTTTACAAAATCTTTTAGGGATTTATATATTTAGGATTTCTAAGTAAAATAATCAGATTGGAGGTCTGAATTACAATTTGAAAGGGTCGATAGTGTTTTTCGAGGGTTCCACCCTCGTTTTTTGGCAAAATGTTTTTTTCTAATCCAGCTTATTTAGGATCCTGCTATAGAATATTCCATTTCGAGGATTGGACTACACTTACAAAGGTTAGGAGTATTTTTATTACATTCTAAGTCTTTTACCCTTTTTTTTACCAAAAAGCTTTTCCTTTGAGTTGTTATAGAATTTTTCAGTAAAATAATCCTTCTAGAGAACTAGGCGATGCTTGAAAAAAGTTGATAATGTTCTTGATAAGTTAAGCAAGTAAAATTGTAGTATAGTGAATCAAAAATCGATTCTAACCTCAACACGACCTTGACAAGAGTCCTTAAAAGTTAAACTTGCGCATAAATTGGCAGTCCGGATTCGTGAACTGTTCTATTTTGGAAAAACTTCAAGAAATTTCTTCGAAAATTAGATTATAATCGAATAGCTTTAAAATTACAATGACCTCCAGATGTTTTTAAATTTTTCTTATTTCTTTAACGTTTCAACTTTATTCAGTTTTTCCCCCGCTAGGGTTAAATTGTGAAAAAAGTACCATATAGGCGAATGCCAAGCGGTAGAAAAAACCCAAAGCAAGAAAGAAAGAGAAGGGGCGAATGAGAAGTAAACATGCATTCGTGATTACTGTCAGTTCCCACGAATTTCTCGTTGGGGTTTCCCTCGATCTGATTCTTTGTTTGCTCGTTACGTTTGCGACGAGAGATGGGAAAATTTGGGTGGAATGTTGTGGGATGGGTTGAGAGAATGAATGACTGTTTGGGATTGAAGTAAAGGAAATGATAAGAGAGTAAGAGAGAGAGAGAGAGAGAGAGAGAGAGAGAGAGAGAGAGAGAGAGAGAGAGGAAGAGAGGTTGAATAGAGAGTAAGACACTTCGGGGTAAATCTTGTGATTGCTTATCTCTCAGTAGGAGGTTTGGCGAACGTTTTGTCGCCCGAGGGGAAAGTGAAATGCAAGAAGAGAAAATCGTGGAGGATCCAATGGCAGGATCATCACCATTGCTTAAGGAAAGCCAGGCGAATGTCTGGAGTATGTATCTAGAAAACGAGAGGAAGAGACAGAGACAGAAAGAGAATGAGAAACATGCGTGAAATCATGCCCCGATAGGCCTTTGTCTCGCTTTCTCTCCATCTCTTTCTCTTTCTCTTCTCATAGATGAGAAGGTGAGAGAGCGAGAACGTAGGATGAAATTGAGTTGGCACTGATTAGACATTGCGAGCATGCCGTCATGCCGTGATGGTTCGTTGGAATTTACTCGGCATTGCTGGGACACCGGCGTCACCTGAATTCGTCTCACCAACGTCCTCATTTTCTCGTAGCTCTTCATATATATATATAGATACAAAATGTATACAGGGTGTGCCACCACAGATGGTTGATGCCCTAAAAGTCTAGCACTAAATTTTCTGTCAAAAAGTTTCATGCTGCTTTTCCAACAGATTAACCCCTGACGAGTTGAGACCCAGCAATGTTTGCCAACAAATGGCTCCAAATGCGACCAGGATATCAAGGGCTTAGTAAATTGCTAACCGTATAGCAAAAAGTTGCGTTTTATTACAAATTAATCGGATTAATCATTATTTCAATTTAATAATTATGTATTAATAATAATCGGATAATATTATAATTTTATCGAACAATAATCACGTAATGCGCTACTTGTAATACTTAATCAATTTGTCAATTTGGTATAGTTTTATGAAAAAATAGATATTCGAATTAATTTACGTAATTCAGAAATTATTTTATATTTTTTATCAAGAGACGTGATAACGGCTCGACGCCAAGAATTAAAAAAAAGCCAGCACGAGCCCTGCCGCACTCTTATATACTCGAATATGACGGTTTTCGGACTTTTCCTTTTTTACAAACTGCTCTTACGGAGGAACGGGTTTTATTCATACTCGTATACCCTTGAGGGTTTTTACGAGCCTATCCCGTCACTTTAAGTCCACTTTCCCCTACTTCATCAACTTCCATTTTACGTGCATTAAAAATCATCTGAGAAAACGTGTCTCCTCGATTCATCTTTATCAACAAACATCGTTATCATCATCAACATAAAAAATACGAGTGAAATATTTATTTTCTATCTGGACAAAATATAGTTATAGTATCAAACGCTATAATAATGCGATACACCGTATCGCATTTGGAAGAGGGCCAAGGGAAACTGTGGAAACTCCAGCCGATAAAGATGGTTACATTTTTACTGAGTTTCAGTTGGTTAGCACAATTAGAAACTCAGAATCCCTGCTTCCCGCTTAGCGATCGATGCGTGAGCCGATGTACGGCTAAGCGGTCTCCCTACCAAGTAGTGGCTTCACTTGAGGCTGCTTAACTCTGGAGATCATCGGACCCGAACACCAATCGCGCACTTATCGCTGTCGGTAATTCAGAAATTGTATTTCATACTATTGATTGTTTGAATCTGGACACCAATACATCAAATACATT
Source organism: Rhimphoctona megacephalus (assembly GCA_963989365.1). Lineage (NCBI taxonomy): Eukaryota > Metazoa > Arthropoda > Insecta > Hymenoptera > Ichneumonidae > Rhimphoctona > Rhimphoctona megacephalus. Next base: position 10,212,596 of record OZ022424.1, read on the forward strand.
TTGATTAATTGATCTACATATGTTGATAAATAACTTTACTTTACGTTTTGAATTGTTCATGTTATTCTATTACTATTATTTAATTATTGTTATAACTGAATGTTTTATTCATACTAAAAATCGACATTGGACCCTCCGGTTCGTCGACCTGATGATTTCTGATGGCACACGCTGTATATGCCTACAATGAGCAATCTATACGAAGTATGTCTTGGGTCACAGCTCGACCGAAGATCGTTTTTCTTCCCTGATCCTCATTCAAGAGGTCGAACCGTCTGTTCGTTGCGTTATTACTCAACGCTCCAAGAATTGAATCTCCCTTTTTCCTACCATTGCATGATCTCCTTTGTTCCCAGATCACGCTTCGGCTGATAACGTTTAACGGTACGATACAAAAAATGAAATTTCGTCGGGAAATAAGGGTAAAGATGAAAAAACGGAATACCTTATCCTTTTTATTCGAAACGCGTTGATTGTACAATGGCATCCCTGGTATGGAAAAAGATTCAAGAGAATTTCAACCCTTAAGGGCTATTCGATCTTTTGCATTAACCCCTTCGCTGCGTATGACACATATTTAGCGCACTGTAAAAAATTTCCGTATGAAAATTATTACACATGTATAGGAAGTTTTTACGCAGATACCGTACATGAAAATTCAGATACGCTGAGGAAAATTGAGAGACGTGGTATTTTAATGATACGCGCACTGTTCAGTAAAATTAATATACTTGTGTATTTGAAAAATCATGTACATGTAAGAAATGTTGACTTTGTGCATATTAAAAACACGAAACATCAACTAATATTACTATACAGGTATATTAAAGTTCATGTTACCAGCATAGTAATTTTCAGATTCAAGATTACTAAATTTCAGGCACCGTATAACGTTTTCGCATTATATATGTCTACGATATTTCTAGAAATGTATCATAAAATTTGGTGATCCATTTTGAATATTAATATACGAATGAATATTAAATAAATTCAGCTATTATAAGTTTTTAAGGGGAATACATTAATTGATGTACATTTTTTTAGTTTTTAAGGGGAAGTTTTTAAGGGGAATACATTAATTGAGATTATAATCTCAACATCTCGTGTTAAGGCCTTACATACGTCCAGAATTTTCAAAAAATCGATTTTTTTTTTACAGATTATTATTCTCTATAGTTTTAGGCGTATTTCTGTGTAATTCGATTGTACAAATTCCCCATAGATCGAAAGTTATTATAGAAAACGTGACTGCCCAACGAGAGTCTGATGCGCACAGGTAGATATCTCGAGCGAAACGCACTTGAAACTTTAAATGCATTTTTCTCAAAACTACTTTTTCTGGCACGGTCTGCATGATAACTCATACAGTTTTTAATATTTTTTTATGCTTTTTTTTTAAATATTCGAAATTGTTTTCTCTATAGTCTGTCGAGTCGGATTTTTGATATTGTGATTAAAAAATTTTATAAACATAATTAAAGTGTGACATTTATGACACAAAATGCACACTTTTTTTTAAACTGCCGTAAATTGCCAAAATTTTTCGAATTTCAAAAATCCGGCTCGACAGACTATAACTATAACTTTATTTTACAAGATTTTTTTTACGTTTTGCAGATCCATCAGCATTTCAAGAAGAAATGACGCAGACCGTGGAGCAACTTTTTTTTTCACAGTGGTTCGGGAAACGTGATTTTTTATGTTGTAATTTTTGAAAAAAAAAATGAAATAAATTTTTTTATAAAGTTTAAATACTAATAAACAATGTGTAAAAATTACTTTTATTAATTTCTATTGCTATCTCTTCTAAAAACAGTTTTTCTTTTAGTGCGTTTTAGGCGCTACTGGACGTATGTAAGGCGTTAAGTTTGGTGTTTACCATTTTCATGTTTTACACAATTTTCTTAGATTCGAGCGACTTGTATATATCCTCGTCCGAAGCACGTGCCTCCTATGAGAAAGTCGACGCTCTGCGCCACGCGGTGGCCAGAGCGCGAAGCACGGTGCCCACAGAGCGTTACGAATTTCCTACACTTGTGTATTAATTTTAATATTGAGATTCTTATAATTAATATATAGGCAAATGAATTTTAATACACGGATTTTTTTTATACTGCAGGGTATATTAATTTTCATTCCCATTTTTGTACCGTATTTTTAAGAGATAGAGTTATGATGGGAAATAACATGTATCGTATTATTAACATTCATGTGTATCTTATTTTTCAGTCAACTGTCAAGAAAAGTGAAGATCATACTGTAATTTTAATACATTGTTGATAATTGATGAATTCATATACATTTGTATTAATTATTTATCAATCAAACATATGATTTATTTCAATGCATGTCCACAAAATTTTCAGATTTCATATGAATATTCAATGTTATGCATCTTAAATTCCACATCAGTAACCAAAATTTATGTTCATATTTCAATTTTGGCATACGAATGCAATAATTTTCATTTCATACACCCGGTTTGTAAATTTCATTTACCGTTGTATTGTAAAAGTATTGTAAATTTCATATATTTTTTAACAGTGAGGAAAAAAGTCGTGCCACCAGTGCATGCGTATGACGCAATATGCGCATCTAAAAAAAAAACAAGTTACGTACTTGCGATTTCCATGAAACTTGGTACCCTGGGGTTTTTGGGGTCGCTGAATCCAATTATGGCATTAGATTTTTTAAATTCAAAATGGCGAATGGAATATGGCCGGTCAAAAGCTTGAAAATCTTTTGGATTCATATAAAATTCAGTAACTTGGGGTTTTTGGGGTTGCAGAATCCGAATATGGAATTAGATTTTTCAAATTCAAAATCGCGGATCCAAAATGGCCGATCAAAATTCCGAAAATCTTTTGGATTCATATGAAATTCAGTACGTTGAGGTTTTTGGGGTTGCTGAATTCGAATATGGCATTAGATTTCCAAATTCAAAATGGCGGATCTAATATGGCCGATCAAAATTCGGAAACGTTCATCTCAAACATCGCGAAGAAAATCGATCTCCCTGAAGTATAAAACGAGAATGCTAGTATGTGTTTCATTTTACTGGAGTTATCGGATGCCTTCTCGTATTTTAGAAACAAGGATTTTTGATTCTTCTAAATTTGGATTGGCCACACTGGATTGGCTATTTTGAATTCTGAAAATCTAATGCCATATTCCGATTCAGCGACCCCAAAACTCCGAGGGCATTAATTTTTGTATGAATCTAAAAAAATTGCAAAATTTTGATCAGCCGTATTGGATCCGTTTTTTTGTACTTTGAAAATGTGATACCATATTCGGATTCAGCGACCTCAAAAATCTAAAAACTGAATTCAGCATGTCAATCGCAGGAACTTTTTTTCACGCACTGGTGGCATGAAAAGCTGAAAACGCAGCGAAGGGGTTAACACTTACGTCATAAGGATGATAATAGTAATTATTATTATTCGATATAATTTAATATTTAAAAAATAAACAATCATGAATAAATCATAACAATAATATAAACAAAAATTGACCCTTAAATGCATATATTATGAAAATGATTGTCTATTTAGAAACAAGAGAATCAATTCATTAATTATTAGACATAAGAATAGTCAATAATATTTTGAAAAAATAGTTATCAAATGAAATAAGAAAATAATATTAATAATAACAATAAAAATTTAATGGACAGTTTAATTAATCTAAGATTAGATCTATATTAATAATGATGATCTTCTGGATGGGCTGTAATAATGCACCTCGTAAATAATTTCCATGTGGTGATAACAGTGAAGACGATAATGACGAGGTTAATTCCATAGTGCAAAACTAATTTCACGCCCTTGCGAGTATTATACGCAGATAGTACGTTCTCGAGAATCTCCCTTGCGATGTTGTAGGATAATCGTGTACGTACGTACGTGGCTGAGTCCTGATGCAGATGGTGATTATTTCGCAAAATTAGGTCGAGCAAGACTTTTCGCTGTAGTCACTCCAGCCTTGGATTCTGCAAAACAATTTTTTTAATATTTTTCACCATTTTTAAGAAACAATAATGTTTCAGAGCTCTTGCCTGTTAGAATAAACATGGAATTCAACGAATTTCATTTTTATTTACGAATAACAAGTTTCAGGCTTTTTAAATTTGTACCGATGAATGTTAACCTTTTCACAGCTTTTTTGACGTCACACAATTATTCCATAAGATAATATTTCAGGTGACATTAATTAGTAATGATAAATTTATAAAAACGATTTAAAAAAACATTAAAATGAATATTATTGTTTATTGATTTACAGTTATGATTTTGATGTTAAGGAAAATAGGATTTGCATGAAAAATGTAAACGAACATCTTGAATAAATGTTCGTAAATATCCCTTACGATTTTTTTCATTAAAAGTGACTTTTCTCGATTTTATGTTATTGCATTTTTTCTCGTATGACATTTTTCGAATATTTTTCTCGTTTCTCTCCACATCATAACCATCGTAATAAATTACTATATCGAGCAGCCACTGGAAATAGACTATGTTTGCATTCTTCTGCCTGTCTCTCATTCTTAGTGATTGCTGTTTTCAGAAAAAATGTATTACTAACCTGCCGTTACACGAATTACGAAAAAACGAAGAAGATTTATTCGTGGAAACTTAATCTGAAGCTCTAATAAAAATTGTACATGTTTCATCCAAATAACAATGAATTTTACATCCAAATTACGATGAAATACTCCATCTCACCTATTTTAAACGTTATAATTAACTGAAAATGATAAAATAATATATTCAACATATTTTTTCAAAGAAATCGTATTCAGCTTTTGGAAAAATGAAGCCAAAAATAAAAGAAGTAATAGAAATTTGGTAACAACAACAATAAGAAAGCCTGAGAGAGTCACGGAAATTTATAAATCGAAATGGTTATTATTAGATGACGAATGCAAAGGGTTGAAGGGAAAGACAGTTGAAATAAGGTGAAGGTGACAAAGGGGAAAGCATGAGGAAGATTTAATACAAATTGGAGAAGATTTTATGTAACGTTTAACTCTGTATGAAATTTTTAATTAAATGATTATCATTGTAAGTGAGTTATGAGATATTTTAACCTTCAGCGCGCATATCGAGTACGGCATACTCAGATGAAAATTTCATTAAAAAGTAAAAAAGTTCATGTCTTGGACTACAAATCTATGACCTGTTTGCAGCGCTCAAGCGACGAATAGTGTTGTAAGATTTTCTTCGGTGTGTGTGCAGAAGGTGGTTAAGGTCTATTGGGCAACAAAATATTTTTTTCTGCATGCAGATTTTTTCGCAGTATTTTGTACATAAAAGTGAAAAGGTGAAAAAAAGCGTACCGTGTCAGTGAATCAATTTTTTTTCTTACAGAATAAATAAAAAGTAATCCACAGTGTTATTCGTGAAATTGTGAGATTTCGAGGGTTTATGTGTGTTAGAACTATTGCAAGTACGACGTTACGAATGTAGCGTAAAACCATCTAAAAAATCATTTTTTTCGGAATTTTTCCTTAAATAAAGTGTCCTTCACAATAGAAAGCTGGTTTTTTACTTTTAGAAAAATGGCCCAACTTCGCTTCTTCAAAAAAATATACTTATTGAAGAATCTCTTTGTGAACTTATTTTTTTCCTTAAAATACAACGTATCACCGTTACAACGGTGAAAATCAAACGTTTTTAACTTTTTTATTTCACTAAGCAGTGATTTTTCGGAAAAAAATAGAATTTTCCAAAAAATTTGTTTCCTTTTTCGTCAATGTGTAAAAAAGTATTGATTTTTTGCAAAAAATTAGAACTCCCGATACAAGCGAGTAAACATCGTCCGAGTACCGCATGCCCAGTATGTGCGCAACTGAAATCTGCGATGGATGGTACGCTGAGGGTTGACCCTCATTAACCTTCCGTGGTCATACGTTCTAGTGATGTCAACATGTTTTTGGTGTTATCGTTATAAATAATAACGACAGTGATATTAATACGACAATATTGTTGAAATAATTGTTTTCGTGACGATAAAACTGATCTTATTATCGTAATTTTAGTTTTAAACCAATAATGAAAATTCGAAAATTATTTCCTAGATTAAAGTTGCGCTTGGGGTCATTTTGAACCCTGGTGACCACGGAGGGTTAAATATTATATAACTACTTTTACATAAGGTTGAAAAAGGGTGAAGAAAAAATTAAAGATTTGGAACGTATGAGCAAAAGCAAAATAGCAGAGTTTGAATAATTTCGTTTATTTATAATTTCTCTAAACTGATAATTAATAGAATTTGGTAAATATTCAGAAGAGCAACTTTTCCGAAAAATGATGATAGAATTTTTTTTCTTTTCTATTAGTTAATAGGCATGTCTAATAATGATAATCCGTCGGGAGAGCTTGAAATTTTTTCATAGAACTTGGTTATTTTAGCAAAAAAACAATTATTCAATTTTAGCATTTTTCCAGTTTTAAGGCATTATAGGCATCATTATAACATGAATATACGTATATATACACAATTTTCATTTCACTATTTATGCCCAAACAAATTCACAGATATGCGTTGAATTTCAAAATATATGTATTGACAATTCTACAGATTTATTTTCAACACAAACTTACAGCGTATGCTGTGTATTCATTTTCAAAACAAACTTTATATTTTTATGTTTCGACATTTTTTTGTTTTTTGTTTTTTATCTCTCTTGGTATCTCATCTTTTACAACTCTTTCTTTTGGCATCTCCAAAATTTTTTATGTTTCGACAAAGTTGCCAATTTCCCACACTCTGAACGCTTTATTTGCTCTGCTGTAATATCGTGATTTTGTAAAAAATTAATATGCTTTTGTAAAAAAAAAACAATAAAATTTTGTAAAAAATCAATAAAATTGTTTGTTTGGGGTTTTTTTGGGGGGGATGTCTGAGTTAAATATGATGGAAAAAACGTGACAATCGAATTTTATATTTTTTTGTTAAAAAAACAATGTTATATGCGGAAATTTCAACCTCCCCTGACTAATTATTATTAATAGGCATGTTTTCCAGCTGATGCGAAAGAAAAAAAAATGTTTTCATCATTTTTTGGAAAAGTGGCTCTTCTGAATATTTACCTAGAATTATTTCAAGAATTATTTATTTGTATTTAGAAAAAACTTAATATCAATAAAATGAAATTAACTGAATGTACTTGAGTCTCAATCGAGGAAAGTACGTTTATTCACAATCAAATGAGAGCCTCGTGTTCTATTTTCAATCCGGATAAGCCAAGATACTCTTTCGTATAACGAGGCACGATCTTCGATGGGAAGTCGAAATTTTACGTTTGAAATTTATGGACTTGCAATTCTCGGACTAGGTTCGTCGTGAAAACGTTGTATGTGAAAGCGTATATACATATGTGACTTTAAGGGGTATCTCCTCGTGCAAGGGCTGTTGGGAAAGCGAGACAGGTAGAAATCCAACGAGAGGTACAGCAGTAACGACGTACACTTTGAAAGCTCATCCTCCTCTCTTTCCCCTCTCTGACCCATCCTGCCCCTTTCCGAATAACCCTTACGCGCAAGATAACCTCGAGACTCGAACCCTCGAGCATTATGCCGATAACGGAAACCCGTTTCCGTAAACCAGTGATCTGGCTCTGAGGCTCTCTCGTGACGCTTACCTTACACTCCTTACTCTTATTTTAGAGGGAATATGGACCTAAATTTTACTTCAAATATATTTCAATTGTAAAATATCGTTCTGAAAGGTGTAAAAAGACGTGAGTGCAATATAAATTTAAAAAAATCAATTATTTATGGCTAGAAACGTATTTCAAAAATAAATGAATTAAGTAACTAAACCATTAATAATATTAATTCTGAAGAATTGAAAGCTTTAACAAATATGGATTTTGATAATTGATCAATTTCCTAATATGAAAAATAACGAATTACAAAAAATTGTGTCCAGGAAATTTCTTTCTTTTTTGGTGACAATTCATTTTGCTGAATTTATTCACCAAAAAGAGAAGCTGCAAACCACGAAATGTGACATTTTGGTAAAAAAAATTGCATCAAAAACTTACTGGGGGTTGGATGCAGTCGTTTGCTTGATAGGACGGGATATAAATCGTTTTAGCCAACGAGTAGAAAACTTTTTATGCCTGGTTGGTTTTGTGAGCAATTAATAGCAGACTTTGTGATTAGTGATGGATCATTAAGATTTTAGGGATAGATATGAGAACTTAATTTACTTCCTGGACCAAATTTCCCCTAATTTATCGTATGTCTCGCTTTCATGGCTGTTTGTCTTCCATTCGGCGAAGGTTGTACGTAATCCATTTTAGTCCTTACGTGGATTATCCGGGGATTTCGATGGTCCAGCAAACTGAGAGTTTCCGTTAGATAATAGCAAGTAAATACGAGAGAGAGAGAGAGAGAGAGAGAGAGAGAGAGAGAGAGAGAGAGAGAGAGAGAGAGAGAGAGAGAGAGAGAGAGAGAGGGAGGGAGCCAGAGGACACAAAATTGTATATCCTTCTCTTCCTCTGACAGTTTCTTCTCTCTTCCCTCCTCTTTCTCTGCTGACCATTTCTATCGTCACGCCAGATTGGGCTTTTGTCGAAATATTTCACGAAAGCCTTTCTCCAGACAAAGTTCAATGACTACAGTAAAAATTGACTGCTGCCCAGTAAATTACTAATCATATTTTAGCAAAAACTTACCAAGCTTCAAGTTATGCGAATGAAATTAATTTCAACGTCTTTGCAAATTGACTCGTGTGTCTCCAATCAATTACTATCGGAAACAATCAAACGCTAATCAGGTTCCAAGTTACAAAAGATTTTCGATGTAATTCATTCCATCAATTTTCGAAATTCATTGGTAAGTCTCCAGTCAGTTACTAACCTAACTAACCAAACACTAACCAAACATTAACCAAACCCTAAATCATGATCAATCTATTACTAAATTCATCAAAATAAATAACGTCACCATTTGACTGCCTTTGAAGAATACTCTATCAAATAAGAAGTCAAATTTGGTTTCGAGTGTTAAGATTTTTTACTGCCGAGCTGTTCTGAGAATATTAAAACAGACATTTAGACGATTCGGTTGTATTTTTTTTTTTCAAAGTTCTTGAAAAAGAAAATTACAAAAAAATGTTGAAATAACATGACATAAAATATATTGTTGCAATTATACTAAATTTTTTGTATGCACTCCATAATTTATGTTGTGTACAAATTTAATGATAAGGACAAAGAATTGGTTAGTTTTTCATGGAATCCAAAAGATATCTAGTAAAAAAATGTCTCATCATTTGAGTTTGCACCGCACGCAATAAATATTCGATCAGCGACTGTATGCTTCTTGTATTTCATTGTTTAAGTGTTTTTCGTTTGAACAGCACACTATCATTTTTCGAGGATGGTGTATGGGATGTAAACAATCTGGCATTGACTGCGATATATGAAGAGGGGAAAGCAAAAAATCGGGATTACATGAGAGAGGCATGAGAGCGAGGAAAAAGTGTTTTTTTTTTTTTTTTAATTCTCGTTTGTCGTTCGGGGTGGAAAGAGATGAGAGAGTGAGAGGCAAGATAGCAAATGGTTTATACACGCGTAGCACATCCCTGGTGTGTTTGGAAACCATATTTTTCTATCCGATGACAGAGCGCCGGCCGACAGGACGGCTAACGGAATTTCAAACTTTGGTAGCTCGCCAAATTATTGTCGCTTTATTCCTCCTCTCCTCTTATTCTCTCTTTCTCTCTCGATCCTTCCCTATATCTCTTCTCGTTGTCGCACCAGGACGCTTTTACACACATTGTGTACGAGAGATGGTTCGTATAGATTCGAGGATAGGAAAGAGTAAAGTGAGCGCAAAAAGTAACGTGGGGAGGAGCCGTGAATGGGACGTCGCGACAGCGAAACGTAACCCGGTTTTCTCTCATCGATTTCTCTATTACTCTGGGTATAGAGAGAGAAAGAAAACCAAGAGAGAGCGAGAGAGAGAGAGAGAGAGGGGGGGGGGAAGAATAACGAGAAAAGAAAAATAGAAGAAAAAAGAGAAGAGAAAGAAGAAGAGCGAAACAAAGAATAAAGCTTGTACGAACGCAACAAAGAGTCGTGGGTAAATAAATATTCGGAAAAAGCTTTACGGCTCCCTTCCCGACGCATACGGATTGAAGTAGCAAAAGAGAACCGATGAAAAAAGGATATAAAAAGACACGATGTGGCAGAAGGTGTATGCATCGAAGATGAAAGAGGAAGAAGTGAGATAAAAAGCGTTCGAACGAATACCCTCGCTTCGAAAAGCACAGAATCGCTCTCCATTCCCGCTTCGAAGCTTTTTCACATGTATAGATATCCCGCCAATGTAGTACGAGATCGAACATCATACCGGAAGCAGCCGTCTCTGTACGTTGATACGAGATGGAGTAGAGAAAGGACTTGCCGAGCAAGATCGAATCTCCGGTGCCTACACATGTACAGGGTGTCTCACCGTAGATCATTAATGCTGTAAATTTCAGGGAAATTCCGAATTAGAATGCCAAGAAAAAAGTATGATTTTTGCCATTTTTTTCATCGGCTACAATCAAACAAATCTTTTCGAAACTTTTGGCTTGTTTTATTACATATTTCGACATTACAAAACAGCTTGTTTAATATGACAATATCAATTTTTTACTTTCTGAAATATCTAAAACACCTCGATGCTGAAGTTGTTGATCAGCGTACTATGTAACGCGCTTAATTTTTGTCTGAAACAAAATATCCGAAGATTATTTTCTTCATTTCTGTATAATTATCTTCCGTGTGAACTTTTTTTTTATGTGATACATTAAACAAATTATGAGAGTTTGAAAAAAAAAATACGATTTGTGCTGCAAAAAATAAATTGAACCGTAAAAAAGTAGTTATTTTTAAAATAAATCTCTTAGGTTTACGTATGAAAATTAAGAAATTCCTTGGTTTTCTGAGTTTCAGACAAAAATCACGCGAATAACATCAGCCAATGAAGTGCAGGGACGTTTTAAACATTTTAGAATATTGTGTATAAAGATTCAATATTTTTGTTCCAAAATATGTTTTGTATTGTCGAAATACGTCTCAAAATAGCCCAAAAATCTTTTTAAAAAATCGTTCAATTGCACTGAGACAAGAGATTGGTTAAGTCAACTAAATGGCTTCGTGAAATACATCGAATCTAATATTCCGTTATGCCAATTATTTATTTTATTAAATGAAACATATCTTGCATTGTTTCAACAAGTTTTTTGAATGAACGAAATTTTTGAATGAATGTGAAAGCCTCAAAACTAGAAATATTACATTCGACATATTCTACGAAGCTTTAGTAAATTCAACTAAACTCTTTTCTCAGTGTGGAGTCTTGACAAAAAGTCGTAAAACGTACACTCTTTTCAACGTTCTAATTCAAGTTTCAGCCTTAATGATTCATAAGAGAACTATCTGATTAAATATCAAAATGAGACTGATCGATTCCAAAATCATATCAAATCAAAAAATCACTGAATCAAATGGTTCATGGTATCAACAATTTACATTGGGACACCCTGTATAGATGACAACGACGTCGATGAGACTCGACCTCGTTTCCTTCTAACCATTTGCAATCAATCAAGCCCTATGCTGGGATGCAAGCCCAGACTCGTTATTCCGATATATGGGAGGATGAAGGATTACGAAAAGGGATAAAAATCTAACTATCACCGTAGGCAGTGCAAGTGTTTAAAGTCCTGGACAATGTGTGCACAGCGAAGAACATTTATATCAGTTAATAATTCCAGGATAAATCGGTCGATCATTGGTTGACTTTGAAACAAAAGAAGGTTAAACCATTCGATCGTTCACGCTCTGTAATTAAACATTTGCTTCGAATGATTTAGTTCCGATGATGAGAATGACAGTTCCAAAATGACATCGTTCGATGTCCACTGTTTCGAGACATCAATCTACCAGAACTTTATTTTTATCGTGATTGAAAGGGATCTGTCAGTTCTGTGTGTTCTTCTTCTTCTTCTTCTGCTTCTTCTTCTACTTTTTCTTCTTCTCCTCTTTTCTTCTTGTTTCCTATAAGATAATAAATGTCACCCTTACAAGCTTCACTCTTCCCCAATACTAGGCTTGAAACGCATCCCAGTCTTGTCGTCCCAACAACCCTCATCGATCCCATCAAGATTGGCTTCGTTATACATTGTCCTTGACGTTACCTCGATATGTCTTAGCCAGGCTAGTCGCTTGCGTTTCCTTCAGACATCAGAAGACAGAAAATCGCTACTCGAAGCCAATTTGTATTCTGAAGCGGAGGGAACCCGCAAAGGCTTGGCTTATATTGAAATAGAACCTTTGTTGTCACTCCTTCTTTCCAGTTATTTTGAAAGCTTTTCTCAGCTTAAGAGTCTTCATTACGCTTCACCAAAAGTTGCAACAATTCTTACGATTCTGTCATAATCTTCCAACTCTTCTCAGAACATTCTAACAACATTGTTTCATTTCCAACGAAATAAGATGGTTAGTACCATCCAACCAGGCCATCCTCCATGTCGATAATTTCCTTCCACACTAATGTCAGTCGTCTTCATTTCAAGGAAAATCCCATTGGTTGCAGACCCCATAAAATCTCACTGTTGGAACGGGACTCAAAGATGGAGTCCCTTGTTCCAGACGTAATTATATGGTTTGGGATAAAAAAACAGTGAGGGTGTAAATGACGAGGGAATACGAGACTCTCTTTTTCATTGGAATTCTCATGATGATAAAAATGGCTGCCACCACATTTTACGCTGTAACACGTACACCCTGTGTACAAAGGTTCTGTCGTAAAGTCCTCTTGGGTCATGACGCGGCAGGGTGTCTTCTCCCCTTTCTGTTTTCTATTTCAGGAATACATATAGATATTTATCTATATATCTATGACTCGTGAATGTTGAACGCCTCCTAGACCCATTCGTTTTCTAATTTATCGAGACTTAAACCACGCTTGCATTACGAGGGTAGTCTGGGGCAAAAGAGGAGCGAAGTACGAATGAGAACCGATGATGGCTGCGAAAGGAAAAGGCGAGACCGTCCACTGTAAGTGTTGGTTGTGCTGTTGTTGTTGTTGCTGCTGCTGGTATTCTCTGGGGGTGAGTATAATGGAAGGATGTTCAGAAGACTCGGGAACAAGCGAAGGTCGAAAAAAGACAGAAATCCGACTCGATGCTCGTAAAACGTTTCACACATCGTAAATATCACGAGGAACGTCGTCACCAGGTATTTTTCAGAAAGAACGACTGTGGCTCGACATCGAAGATCAGTCCAGTATACAGGTATACCTTAGGAATCTTTTCCACATACATTTATTTATTGTATATTATTTGTTATGCAAAGGAAAGAAAACTATAAAAAATGGAGGAAAATTTTTGTAAATTGCTAACAAGTTTAAAAAAATCACCGAATTCATTTCACAGGATTACAAATTAAATTGTTCAGTTATTTGCTGAATATTTGTATTATTTACACAATTTGTTAATAACTTTTTGACATTTTTGTCATCCAAAATTAATTTTTAGGACATTTTTCATATTACACTGGAATTCTGGTAAAAAAAATGTCACTTTTGCGTAACTTTTTATTTTCCATTGTTTTTTTCCTTTTACCGTAATTTAACGATAATAAAAGTCAGCTGTGAAAATTTAATTATTGATGGAGTTAGAGCCTTTTTCAATAAGGGGTGCTTGCACTTATGCTTATAGCACGAAGAAGATTTTATGTACTTGTCCATGCTACAGTATCGTTGAGTCAGCCTCTAGAGCAGCCCAGGACGAAGAGCAGCTTGGCAAAAATAAAAATGTACCGTCCGTTTGAGGGGCAAAGAGGTTAGAGAGGGTGAAAGGACGACGGACTTGGCTTAAGTCCAAGTGGATCTTCCAATCCTTCACGTTCACTACGGAATTTTTCTCCACGAGACTCTCCACCCTTTTTTGTCTGCATTTACTTTTTTTTCATTATTTTATCCACAATAAGTTCTCGAGGTTGTATGGGAGAGTTAGTAAAAAAGGGGTTGGTACTGTTCAATGGCATTTGGTCGTCATGCACCTCTGTATTATTTAGTAACATTTCCAAGTTTTCATTTTGATCATGTTTCTCTCTTTTGAGGTCAGCACGTATTATCTGTCATGCACTTACTATGGATTGATGTTACTAATCCTGGTGAACAAAAGCACTGAATTTTTTAATTGAATTTCACTGTACTAATCCAATTTCTTTTACGGGGGTAAAGGTTCAAAAACACTTTTTTACAGAATCAGTTCGTAAATGAATGAATTAAGGTGGACACCGTTTTTTTTTCTATTTTAGGCGTTTTTCTATTACCTTCAATTTGAAAACAAAAAATATGGATGACTCCGTTAGTAACGAAGTAACGGGTTATGACTAGTTGTGCTCGGGAAAATTGAGGGATTTCCATGATTTTTTTTAGCCATGTTAACATCATTTTATTGAAATATACTATAAAGTATCAATTACTACATATTTTGAGGTACTCATATATATTTTTTAATGAAAAAAATTTCACTACTGGGGGAAATATGGCTGTTGTCCTAAAACACCTTTTCTTGAACATCTCTCGCGATGAGCATGATATCTCTGGAATGTTTTTTGTGAATTAAGAGTTTAGATAAATTTTTATTTTTAGAAAAATGACGATTTTTCTGAAAAAATCGATTTTTGAGGTTCAAAAAATTAGGTTTTCGACAAAAAAATAAATAAATTATGGTCCAAATGAAAGTTCCTTCATTCACGAATAAGCCATTATAATTAGAAACAAGCTCGTGAAATATTCAAATCGATCGGTTAAATTGCTTTCGAGAAATCGTGCTCACCGCAACAGCACTTTTTAAAAAAACATGATTCCGGGATAATCGCGTTTAAAGTCATCGATCGCTGCACTCGGAGACTCGCACTCTCAGGTAGCGTGCGTAAATATATTCGTTCTAGTACTCAGATCCTTATAATATTTTAGGAAAACGTTCTTAAGATGATGTACTTTGAGAAAATGCAAAAAAAAAAAAAAATTTCCATTTTTTCAACCCAAACTAGATTATCCCTTAATGCATGATAATATGAGAACAAATTTCAGAAACCGCTTTATCCATTTGGATGAAAATTTGAGAAGAGATGCAGCAAACTATAATCTAAAACATGGTCGAGCAAATTTTTTAAATTAATCCGCAAACGAAAGTTATTAACTATTTAGTATGCAAAATGCGATTTTACCCTTTTTTGCATACTATGCAGTTCACTTTTTTTGAAACTCCAAACGGTTCAAACAGTTAAAACTTTCAAGTAATTATCGCTTTGCCTTCCTCTGTTCCTTCGCAAATTAATTGTGAAAAAGCATGGTTGTTAGGTATTCAATGGCAGACAACATCGTTAATTGAATTTGAGTTTTCGATTTATTTTATTCGTTTCTAAATTGGATAATTTTATTTCTTCTTAAGGGATATTGCTTGGCACAAATGTAACCAATCAATCAATCAAGCTTTTTCTTTTCCTGCTTCTCCTTTTGTCTCTTCCTTTCGTCTTTTGTCTACCATTCCATCTCTTATTCAAAGCCTCGAAGGAGTCGGAAGGTTATTTATGTTTCTCGAATTCTGTGCTATGTTGCCAAAGTGATCGTCTATTATTTCTTGCGTGTATCTTTTTCTTCAATTAAAGTCCAGGAATTGAAGATTCACGGTAGCAAATCAAGACAAGTACGATTCCTTTCGAAAAGAAAATAAATACATGACAGCTGCTGTGAATTTTACGACAAGGACCATGTTTTAACCATACTTTTAAATCTTCAAATTAAGGTAGTTTGGTAGAGTTTGGTCGAATCCAAAAGTGTTCCATTTTTTAAATTTGTAAATGGAAGATTAAATTACAAAATCGATTTTAAAAATCATTTTCTTTGAAAATAAAATTTATCAAATCGCGTATACTCTGATAAATCATCTAAATGACAATTTAAATTTAATAAGATCTTGGCCTGACTCATGCAGTAACAGATCGGTGGATCGGTGAGAATGTAAACATAACCTCGAAAATTCTGCCACACGATGAATTGATTACGAGCCCTTTCGGGCAGTTTTATTAAAGAAAATCAATTGAACCAATGTAAATGTTCACTCGAAACTCTAGGAACATCCAATGAGTAGAAAAAACTTGGAAATTAAGCGGCTGGGTGGCTAAGAAAGACACTCGTCTAATTGACATTTCGTAGCGGCGGGCATAAATGAACCGCCATCTTCATTATTTATTGACTTTTCTTAGAGAGAGGGAGAGGGAGAGGGAGAGGGAGAGAGAGAGAGAGGGGGGACAGAGGGGGGGAGGGGGAGGAAGGAGGGGGAGAGGGGAGAGAGGGAGAGGGGGGGAGGGGAGAGGGAGAGAGTGAGGGGTAGAGAGAGGGAGGGAGGGAGAGGGAGAGGAGAGCGAGGGGGGAAGAGAGAGAGAGAGAGAGAGAGAGAAGTCCAAATCAAGCTGACAGAATTCTGCTATGCGTGTAATTTTATTCGCGATTTCTCAATAATTATACGGTGAATCCAATTCAATTTCTCTTAGAAGATGCTTGACATACCATAGATTAAAGCAATAAGTCTTTTTTTCGTGGATTGCACGACAAATTTTTGAGTATTCTCGAACTGAAAGTTCTAACCAATGCTATCGCCTGCGTTCTCCTATGGTTGCATTGTATTTTTAAAAGCTAATATCTCATAAACTACACGGTTAAAGAGTTTAAAATTATCTTCTTTCGATTCCATGCAAAAAAAATATATGGTCACACGTAAACCTCAACTCTACCGAACTACCTTAATATTTTTAATGAATTGCTATATTTTGCACCCAGAAAAAAGATCTATTCGAATCTACTAGTATCGTTTATTCAATTTTCTTTTTAAGGCCTTACATACGTCCAGCAGCGCCTAAAACGCGCTAAAAGAAAAACTGTTTTTAGAAGAGATAGCAATAGAAATTAATAAAAATAATTTTTACACATTGTTTATTAGTATTTAAACTTTATAAAAAAATTTATTTCATTTTTTTTTTCAAAAATTACAACATAAAAAATCACGTTTCCCGAAGCACTATGAAAAAAAGTTGCTCCACGGTCTGCATAATTTCTTCTTGAAATGCTGATGGATCTGCAAAACGTAAAAAAATTCTTGTAAAATAAAGTTGTAATTATAGTCTGTCGAGCCGGATTTTTGAAATTCGAAAAATTTTGGCAATTCACGGCAGTTTAAAAAAAAGTGTGCATTTTGTGTCATAAATGTCACACTTTAATTATGTTTATAAAATTTTTTAATCACAACATCAAAAATCCGACTCGACAGACTATAGAGAAAACAATTTCGAATATTTAAAAAAAAAGCATCAAAAAATATTAAAAACTGTATGAGTTATCATGCAGACCGTGCCAGAAAAAGTAGTTTTGAGAAAAATGCATTTAAAGTTTCAAGTGCGTTTCGCTCGAGGTCGCGCGCAGCTAAAGCAAGAACTTTATGAATTTTTTAATTTATTTTTTTAACTTACGTTTAATCTCTCATTCCAGCTTCATATTGTATGCCTTCCTTGTCAGTAAACAATTGTTGTTGTTTATTTTTTTCCAATCAACGAGTTGTTCTGGCCTTTTTTGTTCCTTTAGTAGCATTGATTCGTGCGTTTTTAGCCGGTTCGTCTATAATAACTTTCGATCTATGGGGAATTTGTACAATCGACTTACACAGAAATACGTCTAAAACTATAGAGAATAATAATCTGTAAAAAAAAAATCGATTTTTTGAAAATTCTGGACGTATGTAAGGCCTTAAATCTGTATCAACAAAATTTCTATTTGTTCAACTAGAAAGTTGTATTTACATCAAATATATAAAGCTATTTGAGTCCGTTTATTCGAGTACCCACGTTAAAACTTCTCGCTCCGACCACCACGTGGCGCAAAGCGTCGAGGCATTCCTCACATACGAATTGCGCTCTGTATATGCGGGAACGAAATATATTGCGGCAACGAAAGTAATTTTATTATTCTAACCCAGTGAGTCTAAGAAGTCGATCGTGAGTTTTTATACTTACCCGGGGTGGCAGACCCATGAAAATATTATTGAATAATAATATAATTGAATATGGTATAAATAATATGATAGCCAAAAACAGCATAAATGCTGTGAAAAAAGCTGAGACAAGTACATTTATGCCCCCCAAACAGTTATTCTAGTTAATCCCCCCCACCACCCAGCGTCCAAATACCGATCCCCACCAAAATTTACAAAAACCCGTCTAAAGTCGTTCATGCAAAGATCTCTCCGCACAAAAATCCTTTCTAAAAACCAACTCATCATACAAAGTTTTATGGGTAACAGCTCTCATTATCTTATCGAATTAAGTCAAATTGTACAGAGGTGATAATTTCATTCTCATAAGTGTTGTGAGTTCACAAAAAGTTGATAAATAAATAGAGATCTACTAAAGTATATATGGCCAAGTACGTGGGATTTTATTATGTTTATAAAATGTCCAATTATGTTAATATGCCATTTCTCTAATTAATGCTTTATTACAACGAATTATGATCCTATGACTTGGAACTACAAGGGCTTTAAAAAAAAATACAGAATTGCATTAGCCTGCGTGAGCTTGAACGCTGCCACACTCTCATTTGTAGTATTTGTAATATAGTTTTATTGGTAACAAATTGATAAAAGTTTACTATCGTACGTAGAGCGGATACGCACAGAGTACTTGTCCGGCCCGAATTTTTTTATCGAAATAGGTAATATCAGTGAAAATTAACATAGCAGAAAGTTGTATCTTAGAAATCATCTTATAAAATGAAAGGACACGCAATTGGTTCGACAAAATCTTGCGAATACTTGTTTTTTTTGGAACCACTAAAACGGTTATCTCTCTCGCACGCATTGCGATGCAGTTGGTGTATCATTTCACCTTATTTGGTAACTAATTGTTATCGACGAATTTATGCTGGTATAAAACACTGTGCACGCAATATCTGATTTCGTGACTTCGAACAAATCGCATTCCGAGTCTTGAGAAAACTTCGAATGTACACGGAATACTTCGAATGATACGATGACTTCAGGTCATGATTTGAATTTGTTTTTTAGGTTCACCGAGGAAAGTACAGCATATTTTCAGCCTCAACCATTCGAAACATTTCCGGGCCGGACAAGTACTCTGTGTGTATCCGTTCAACATACGATGGTAAACTTTTATCAAATTGTTACCAATCAAATTATACTATACTATATGTTACAATCGTGGGATATTTCCTTATATTATAATACGTTATCTAGACGAATGGAATGTATTTCAACATTTTCTGGAACTTTCATAAAATATTACAAAGCTCTACATACTTGGCTATATATGTTGTAGTGGATCTCTATTTATTTAGTAACTTTTTGTAAAGTTTGATATTCGAATAAATGAACGCAAATAAAATTATCTATTTAATTTCAATATAGCTTTCTAGCTGGAGTGAATAGAAATTTTCTTGATTAAAATAAAAAAAAATCGAAAAAACAATTCACGTAGATCTAAATAGAACTTTTTTCTGGATGTTCTTGAATAGTTTTTCCGTTATCAGCGATATGATAATCAGCAAGGAAATAAAATATGCGTGTCTAGGCACGGAATTTACCATCAATACTCCGAAACAAAGGAATAAAAAGTCTCGGCGCATACCTCGAAACCCAATGTGGTAATTGTTCATTCTAATGTCAGAATTCATTCTTGGGTAATTGACGTTCACGAAGAAATTTCTTCGCATTAGAATTTACGCGAAAAAATAGCTACTAAGTTTTCTTTGTTTTTGGATCGCTGAATCCGAATATGAAATCAGATTTTCAAAATCGAAAATGGCTAGTCCGATATGGTCGCTCGAAATTCGGAAAGCATTTTGCTTCCCCCAATTGAAACGGCGTAAGACCTGTGCCACCACAATCGGTTCTGGGTTTGCTTCTTAGCGCCGGAGCTATGTCACGCTTTGTCAAGAAAATGTAAACATGGACTAAAGCTATGTACATGTAGTAAACACATGTACAGAAAAAAATCAATGAGAAACTTCTCACATGGAAAAAATTTATATTTCAAATATATTTCGCATTATATAAAAATATATTCCGTGCATATAAAAAATACATATTTTTATACGTTTCATATATACAAATATAGAAATAATATATTTTTTTATCCATGATGATGTATGATAATTGTATATTAAAATTTGATTTTTGTATATTAAAAATGTAACTTGAATATATCATACTATTACTAGTATTTTTGAAATACATTTTTTATATATTAAAAATACTTTTTCCATATATTGACAGTATATTTTTTTGTATTGAAAATAAATCTTTTTTACATTGAAAATAGTTTTTTTTACATACTTGTGTAACTATTTTACGTACATACATAAGTGTGGAAAATGCTCTTGTCTTCAAATGCATTCTGCACAAGATTCAACCTGAGGAATATGCTCCAAAAATTTGCTCAAAACGATTTTTTAACTTGCAAAAAATGTATTTTAAATATACTAATAGTAGAAGTATAGTATATACTGAGTACATTTTTAATATACCGAAATCGGCAATATAATCTATAAAAAAAATAATTTATTAATCATATATTTGAATATATGAAACATATATAATTATATATTCCGAATATATTTTTGATAGGCGCGGAATATATTTTATATATAATGTTTAATATATTTTAAATATAATTTTTTTCCGTGAGGGCCAACATACGCAGTAAATTTTTTAATTACGAGTAATAAGAAGCAAACGACGTTTATTCAAATCAATGAAAATACAAATCAATTTTTCAAGGTTATCTACGAATCGATTTCTCATGATATAATATTAAATGCCCAAAATAATGTTTGTAAACAAAATATTTGTCACCACATCTCCGCAGAAAATTCAACTTACGCAATGCAAAAAATCGAAATTTCCGTGGAGGTATAGTTAAAAGTAATCTTCAATTTCTTCCTGGATCCAGGAACGTTCAGATTCGTTGAACAAGCGCACCATAGATTGCAATTTCATCTGGACAATAACTTCTTCCCGAAGAAGTGCATATAACTGTCGAAACTTCACTGGGTTATTGCGAAGGGGATTGTAAATAGCATTGTAAGGGCCAGCATAATAATCTATGTGCAAATTTTGATTTGCCCAAACTTCGACTGTATGATTTCCACTCGCCGTTTTTATAGTTCCATAATGGATGATAATTTCGTTGTTTTGCGCCAAATTAGTTATAGAATTGGACCGTGATGATTCGGCTGCCATATCAAAGGTTTTGCAGACGTTTCTTGTGAAAACTACGACCTAGAAAAGAATGCACGAGATTATAACAGATTGACGAGTATATATTTTTTTTTCTTATGACTCCGTTTCATAAATACAATGCTTTGTGTTCATAAAACATTTATTTCCGAGATTTCAATGGAAATGTGCTCAGGATGTTTTAAAAGAACAAACGTTATGTCGAGAAACTGTATTTAATAAAACATTTCAAAATATTTGTGTACCTCCGAAAATGTAAGGAAATTAAAGATTTCTGGAAATTTTTAGAAAAAAATGAATGTTTATGCTGTAGCTTTTGCAGAAATTCATGAATAATCTTAAGGCTGTTGTCTCGCCCCCAGCTCTCTTTTGAACATTTACAAAATTCAGAGGATTATTCAGAACACTACAATATTATCGCTCGTCAAATTTTGAAAGGATTCATTGATTTGGATTTAGAATATTTCCGATCGAAGATTCCGCCGTTTTATAAGTGTTTCTTGTGAGCTATTGAAAATTTCACATTTTGATTATAGAGAAACATATGTCGAAGATAGCTAGAAAAAACAAGGGTTTCGATGATTCAGTTTCAGAGATATAACGATAGAAACTAAAATTGAGTAACGTGGGGAATTTTATTATTTCTAAAATGGTGAACTTTGTATTAGCCATTTTTCCATTACGTTACACGATTTTATAGTCCAATATTATGTAATACCTAGCATTATTAGCATAATAAGGCGATTTGTCTTCAAGCTTTTGGGCATTGTGCAGAGAGTTAACTTTTCAACATCATTGTAGGAAGATCTAATTAGTCTAACTAAATTACTCTAAATTTGTGTACAAGAGAGTTATATCTAAGAATGTTCCGTTACGAATTTTGTGTGAATTGGTGACAGGCTTTAAATTCTATGACAGTCGATTTTTCTTCAACACCTTCGAGTTTTCTAATACCCTGTTATAAACTGCCTGGAGTACATCTTGATTTAACAGAAACGAAAGATATTATAAAATAAAGCGGAAAAATAAGGAGTTGAACTTGATTTCTCACCTGATAGATAGTATTTCCGGTGGTGAAAGACTGGATATAATGCGAGCCAACGTCAGTAAAAAAATTGACAAGATCGGTGTGGTTTTTATGGCTGACGATGCTGGACATTCTCTTGGCAACATTTTCATTTAATCGGTGCCCTTCGAGTAGGATTCCAATTTCTTTACTCTCATAATCTCGTTGGATTGTTACGAGAAGGTAACAATAAGTACGATCGTCGAGGTGGTAACGTTGTATACCGAAATGGTCAGCAATATCATCTTCGGACCAATTCTCAGTAAAAATGCGCCAAGGGGCCTTCAACCCTTCGACCTCAAATTGACGAAAATGAGCTTGAAACAAACTTTCAATGTCGTGGCACATCTCTAGGGCAACTCCACTGTCGTATATGGCGTGGCTATTTAGCGGCGCGAATTTTTCCTGTATCAGAGGATTGTTTAAAACCTGGACAGATGGCTCGCGGAAAAACCACTCTCCTTTTTCGTTTTTGGAACTGATTTTTATATTATCACGGAGTGATCGGTAATTACAGTACACCTTTACTCCACCACCTAATGGGGGCTTTTGCGAATACGTGCCTGCGATATAGTTTATTATCGCGAACGCGAGTAAAAGCCTACGGTTCCACATTTTGCGATTTGTTCCTGATATTCCCTGCCACTTCCAAATCGAATCTGAAATAACAGAAAATGGCCTTTTCGATTAGTCGACGAAATAAATTGTTATCTCAAAATGGTAATAGAGACAACATCTAGACTTTGCAGAAGTACTCATTTTTCTTTCTCTAGTTACATTCTTCAAAAATCGCAAAATTTTTAATTGCTGTCGCTATATTTATTCATCTGGATCGATTACGATCTTATTTGGGTTTGGTAGCCGATGAAAATTAAACTCGTTACGAATCTACGAAAAATATTTTCACCGTTTACGAATCTACATTTTTTTCCCAGTTCTGTCGATACGAATTTGTTCAAAGTTTTTAATCCATTCAAATAAAACCTCTTGATATCATAAAGTGAACCAAAAATTGATCATTTCTAATATTCTGTATCATCATTCAATCGTATTTTGTACTATTAAAACGAAATTGCAATTGAAAAATCGTGAACCTTTCGTCTTATTCCTCAGCAAAATATACTCAATTCTCAAGTATGAAAAACTTATGAGTTTTACAAAGTCAAACTTATTTCGGTAACTCTTTTATCACACTGAATGAGCACTCCCAGAAATCTCGAGTTTTATAATAATTCTGCGTCCTTGAATCAGTAGAGTCGCCATAAATTATATACGTCTTAATATAGTATACTGCCTTCGAAGCAGCTGCCCGAGAATAAATAATTCAAGTACAAAAAACTGTTGGAACATGTCTACTAATATTGATTATTTATCGATAGAAAATACCGTATCAGTAATGTAAACAGCTTGAAACATTCCAATGGAATTAAGGCCTTGCATACGTCCAGAATTTTCAAAAAATCGATTTTTTTTTTTTTACAGATTATTATTCTCTATAGTTTTAGGCGTATTTCTGTGTAAGTCGATTGTACAAATTTCCCATCGATCGAAAGTTATTATAGAAAACGTGACTGCCCAACGAGAGTCTGATGCGCGCAGGTAGATGTCTCGAGCGAAACGCACTTGAAACTTTAAATGCATTTTTCTCAAAACTACTTTTTCTGGCACGGTCTGCATGATAACTCATACAGTTTTTAATATTTTTTGATGCTTTTTTTTTAAATATTCGAAATTGTTTTCTCTATAGTCTGTCGAGTCGGATTTTTGATGTTGTGATTAAAAAATTTTATCAACATAATTAAAGTGTGACATTTATGACACAAAATGCACACTTTTTTTTAAACTGCCGTAAATTGCCAAAATTTTTCAAATTTCAAAAATCCGGCTCGACAGACTATAACTACAACTTTATTTTACAAGAATTTTTTTACGTTTTGCAGATCCATCAGCATTTCAAGAAGAAATGATGCAGACCGTGGAGCAACTTTTTTTTCATAGTGCTTCGGGAAACGTGATTTTTTATGTTGTAATTTTTGAACAAAAAAATGAAATAAATTTTTTTATAAAGTTTAAATACTAATAAACAATGTGTAAAAATTATTTTTATTAATTTCTATTACTATCTCTTCTAAAAACAGTTTTTCTTTTAGCGCGTTTTAGGCGCTGCTGGACGTATGTAAGGCCTTAACGGAGAGAACCCAATTGAATTTAGCATCGCAACTAATTACAAATTTTAGCTGGCGTTTCAACGAAGCAAAAGCATCTCCGATAGTCCCGGAAAGCCTACGTTTAAGAGGTTCATTCTACGTTTTGACAAAACTCACAGATTTTTCTCATTTTGACCCACGTGCCAAGCGCACAAAATTCCAATCGGTCAATTCTCATCTGATCAGAGAAAAAGCGGACTTATTCGAAATCTAATGAAATTCGTTAAAAATTATGGTTTTGCTGATTTCAGATCAGTCAATTTCTGCCACACATCGATAAAAAATCAAGTGTTATGATACAAATGAGCATAACTCACTTGTCTCGGCTTCTCATTTGTTTTTATTGACGATTCAATTGCCGCACTAAGGCCTTATCCGATTAATAATTTATTTTTATTCGAGAAAAATATTAACATGGAAATTTATCATTCATATAAAAATATGGAAAGTGGCATTTGAATTAAAGATTCGCGGTAGCGAATCGACAAGTACATTTTCGAATTTGAAAACAAAGACATGACATCTACCGCAATCTCTACACTGAGAAAAGAAATTTGTTGTTTCAACAAATTTTTTGTTGAATCAATAAATTATGGCGAACAAAATGAAATTTATTAGTTGAACAGAAAATTTTGTTGATTCAACAATATTTTCGTCGTAATGAGCAATATTTATTTGAGCCAGCAAATTAAGTGGTTGAATTAACCAAATTTTTGTTGAGTTAACGAATTTCGTTTTGTTCGCCACAATTTGTTGATTCAACAAAAATTTTGTTGAATCAACAAATTTCTTTTCTCAGTGTATACAGCAAGGACCATGATCCAACCCTACTTTTCCATCCTGAAATTAGTATTTCACATAGAATAGTTCCGTCTTGATGAATATGAAACTGGCATTTATTTTTTATTTTTTTTTTCGCTTTCCTTAAGGGCGGATCCTCCTTTAGAAGGCCGAAAAAAGCGTTTTTGGGGGAATTTTTTTAGGACAGAAAAAAAGCAGGTCCAGTAAACTTTTCAGATTATTTAATTGCATATTTGAACATAAAAAAAAAAATTTTTGAGAGAAAAATATTCAAACGCAGCCGATTTTTATGCACATTTGTGCAACACCAGTTTCCAATCGGCGGGAAAGATGAAGCTCGTAATTTCTACCTGAAACAAAAAACCCAAAAAAAAATTTCATTTTCATATATTTTTCGTCTAGGTGAACTAAGAAACACCCAAAAAATTGTGAAATCTAATGTTTTTCTCAGATTTGAAAAAATGTGCTTTCTGCAAAAAAAAAATAATTTCAACATGTTAAAAAAGTTGTTTAGAAATTTTTTTATGAATCTTTTTAGTTCAAATAGAAGAGAATATAAAACTGAAGCTAACAAGCTTTCGTTCGTTTTGATTGGTCGTCTAGTTTTCTTGCAATCACGCCCGCCAGTTTAGAAAAATCATAAAAACGGAAACTCGAGAAAACGCGATTTAAAGTTTACGATCAGAAAAAATGTTAATTTTCGATTACTTACAGTAGTAATACACTAATCGGCTATTCCTGCGCCATAAAGTAAGCCTTCAGCTTCCTCGAAAAACACATTTTGATGCAGTTGCTCGAGTCTACGGGCCGTGCGAGCTTCCTTGCTGGAAAAAGACGTACGGCGGTTTTCCCTCTCGACCCGTTGTGCGTCGACATTATCCGCAAACATCTTACATAGCTGGCCGATTTTTAAATCGAGCAGCTGCATGGTACTTAAAACTGCAGAATATCCTTCGTTGAACATTCCTGCAGCCATGTACGCAGCAATATCAACGATTTTTTTACGAGAATTCGGATGTTTCGGGCTCATGCGCCAGACAGTGGAGTTGAAAGATTCGTTTAAATTTTGCGTGTGCCCGCTTAAGCATCGCGTCAAAAGTTCGTTGTTTGAGAGCTCTTCGTAGATTGGACGAATATGTTTCTCCACATTTTCGTCAATCAATCGAGCAGGATGCTTGAAAGACGCAAGAGAATTCGTGGCTTCAGCTTTGCGCCATTCTCACCAGCTTTCGGTGCCTGTCGGACAATTCTCGTGGCGAGGAGATTTATCACTCGAACAATAGCGATCCAGCGTTGCCATTACAGCTTTTTTCATATCTTCGACAGAACTAATATTTCTTCTGATTGCCAAACCATAATAGATCGTCAACTTTTTAATGATGCTTTCCGTCAACCGCTTTTTACCTCCGAGCTTCTCTTCCTTCCTTTTATTTCGGAGTCGAGTACCCATACGCTTTTGTACATGCCCATTTTACGCACTCATTTTTAGTAACAGGGCAATCCTCACAGTATGGATTCATTTTGAGAATACCAGCAAAAGTTTTCGAATCGCCGTCGCCGATATAATTCGTATACTTTACTCCGAATTTTTCAACAGATCTTGAAAACATTTCCACGATTGAATCCACCTCCATCTTCCCTGCTGAACCGTCGTGATTTGAGGAGCATGATTCTTTATGATCTTCATACCATTCCTCAAATTCGTCATTGTCTAATCGGTTTTTATTTAGGGCACATGAATGACAGTACGCACTTTTAACGATAAGGTCGACTATTTTGCCGGAATAAAATGAAATCAGAGTTGTTACACCGAACAATGAAGTGAAGCCACGTTTTTTCCACGATCCATCGCCGGAAACTTTCAAACAATTTGCAGTTTGCTCATTTTCTACACTTTTTTTTGCTCTTCTTCGACAGCTTTTTCACAGACACTTTAAAACATTGATTTCGACGCTGAGTATAAATGCTGCACTATTTTCTCATATGTTGGCTTCGCCAAACCTTGACATATATCCATAAGTCCACAAAACACATTGATGCCTTCTCGTTCAACACCAAGAAGCCTCATCACAAACACAATTTGTCTATTTATTTCGTAACCGGTGTTTATAAACGGTCCTGAATTGATTTCTCGTCGACCGCACATGCATAATAATGCAATTTTGAAACCCAAGCCTCGATGCCCGCTCTCTGCAAATGTTATTTTTTGTTTACAAGATCTGCATATTACTATGTCAGAAATTGCAAGAAACACTGTCAGAAATTCAATTATCCGGTAACAGTGACCTGGATGTACAATTATATTTTCCGTGCTTGCCCTGGCTAATTTATTCGCACTCCTGCTTGTGTTGCACTCTGCATCGTCTGGTTCACTTGTCAATCGATTCCCGCCGAATTTTCGTTTTCGTGGCTTCGCAGAACGATCACTGCTCTATTTATCATCTTTAGGATAACTTGCCATGATATTGTCGCCATGTCCACCCGACAAGACTCAGAGCAAAACTAATCGTTGACGCTAGAAGCAGCTCCGTAGAAGCACGTACACAGAGAGGGAATATATAGTTATAATCCGTACTATAGCTTGATACGGTACTTCTACGAATTCAAAATATTGTTTTGAACGACCGTTGAACCTTTTCTACGAATATTATATTTCTCCGAACTATGTACCTACAAAGTTCAGAGTTATTCGACCGAGGGGAGGAGCGCGCGCTCCAGCTGCCCGAGCGCTCGTATACCTGCTCGACACCTTACTGCGTTTAGTGCTGTATCTTTGAAAATATTGCGAATTAGCCTCTATAATTTTAGATACATATTCTTAGATATATTAGGAATAGATTTAAGCAATAAAAGAATCGATTTTTTGAGCTTTCTAAAGGAGGATCCGCCCTTAAATAAACCTTATTGCATTCGAGGAACATTTTATGGCAAAAGAGAAAAGGTATCGTTTTCGACTCCGTTGTAGAGTTAGATGTGGAAAATAAAAATTACAGACTTAAAAATAATAAAAAATACATATTTGTTCAAGCACTGTTCGAAAGATGATTGAAATGAATTGCACTTTATTATTTTCGCACTATCACTTTCTTATTATAATAAAACTCACTGTAACCAAAAGTCGATCGAAACTAACCGCGATCTTTATAACCTCATGACTGTTCAAAAATATGGTACGGTTGTCGGTTAGCTGTCATTTCCAGCGATCGTTTGAATATTACCAGAGTTTTACCAATATTACTAGTGTCACTAGACAGCGACTGTGACAAAGACAGTTGCGCATCAAAATGTGTGCGAAAAAATGCTCAATTTTTCGGCACAACGAAAAAAAAACATTAATATTTTTAATACTATTTAAGCTACGAAGTTCTAATTAGTGGCGATCGAAAGAGAAAAAAAAATAAAAAATATGTGAATTTAAATGAACCTCTAAAATGCTGTAATTTAGTTTATATTAAAGAAACAATTTTAGAGAACAAGTAGAATCACGGTCCTTCTGGTAAAAGTATCTTGTGCGACTCGCTTCGTAAATGTACTTGTCTCGAGTCGCTACCGCGACTCTTAATAACTATTATCTTTATTTCAACTTCATATTCGAATAATATTTAAGATAAGAATATGTCCGATTTTACATTTCCGATTTACATATATTTTGAATTTAAAAAAATTAGTTTTTGATGACAAAAAACTTTTCATTAATTAGAAACATAAAAAATATTTAAATTGAGCAAATTTTTCATTAATCAGAAATATAAAAATATTGTGATCGAAAAAAAAAATCTTAAAGTTGAATAGACTTTTATTTGATCATGAGACAAGGAAAAATAGTATATTACGCCACTAGGAAGGGAAAGTAGGCTGTCAAACCGCGTGCCGAATTGCCATCCGAGCCGAAGGCGAAGGTGGCAAGCACGCGGTTTGGGATGGCCTCTTTCCCTCCCGTGTGTGCATATATTATTTCTCACCACATCTCCGTGGGAAATTCGACTTAGGCAAGACGGAAAATCAAACTTTCCGTGGAAGTGTGGTGAAAAAATTATTTCTTTTACCCAGATCCTAATTGAATCACTTAGATGTTTTTTCTTCGTGTGATTAATAAAATGTTGGTAGTTATTTTTGGTTTTTCTTTTCTCTTTTTTTTTGAAATTGAATTCCCAATTTTTATGAAAATGAGACATTAGACCGAAAAAGTTGATAGTACTGTGAGTGTAATTTGACTATCCCGAACATACCAAGTACAATATTGCAGTCAGAAAAGAACAAACTTGAAAAAGCGATTAACACCGTTTTTTACTTTGAATAACTATTTTATTTAACGATGGAATAATCGGATACACATACTGCCCGTACATCAAGGGTTTTTATAGAATTTTTTGATGACTTAATAATGACAACTGTATGTGTTCGTAATATAAACAAATCGTGCGATGATATATATTTTTCGTGAATTAGTATTTTCCGATTTCCCTGCCCTTCTCTACGTGTAACTTTATACGTTAATGTCTTTTTCAATATTCAAGCAAATTGAGCCAAAAAGTTACTTGGTGGAACTAAATCGTCTCGTCAAGGGCTCATTTAATTAACACCATAAACTCTTTGCCATTTATGGCATGCAGTAGTTATGCTTAAATCGCGTATTACGTTTCCACGAAACATCTTATTGAAGAATTGCAACCGTTTAATTGATAATTCCTTGCATCACGATACGAGGAAAATCGTGAATATTTCATATGACAAAAGTATATAAGAAGGTATTGATTGCTCCTCGCTCTTACCGATCACATTTTGTACGTTGTTTGGCCAGCTCACAAGGAAAGGTACTTTAGTGCTCCCCTTCGATTTCGATAAATTTTTTATGTGTTGTAACTCATCGAAAAATAAGAGACACGTATTTTTTTATATCGGTCTAAAAGTGGTTTTAAGGTGTGAAATGAACCCTCAAAGTTGGGCATGATTTGTAGGTGATACATTGTTTCGGTAACAGGAAGATTCGTCCCCAGAAAATTCGGCCTCCGGAAAATTCGTGCCCAGAAATTTCGCCCCCGGAAAATTCGTCCCGCGAAACATTCGCCCCCCCCCCCGGAAAATTCGTCCCGCGGAAAATTCGCCCCCCCCCCGGAAAATTCGTCCCTCGGAAAAATCATCCCCCGGAAAATCCATCCCCGTTGGATATTTCTATAGGGTGTACTTCTGAAAAGCAGAAACCGAATTTCGAGCTGAAATTTGACACACTCCTTCATTTTAATATTATAAGACTTCCCTTAAAAGGATTTTTGGCGTATTTGAATATTTTTCGAGAAATCGAATTTTTAAAATTATTACTTTTGCGCGGCCGAGGAGTGTAATTCCGAAAAGCCCATACCGCCGATTAATTTGGAATTTCGTGTAACCATGTATTTTGACTCGCTGATCACGAATATGATAGTGAAAATATCCGCAAATTTGATTTTCAAGGTCAAAACTCACAAAAACTGATTTCCAAAAAGTTTTTCTATTTTATTTCAATAAGGGTTGATCTTAGAGAAAACGTTTCTCACAAAATTTTTAGCCTGTGAACAGATTAATCTTTTATGTTCTATACAGTTGTTTCTCTAAAACGATTTTTTTCGAGAAAAATGGGATAATGCTCCAATTACATTTTGCTAAACTCCATTAGTTTCGATATTATCCACTTACGCACATTACCGCGAGAAGGTTGGAGTTTGGTCTTTAAAGTTCATTTTTATTTTTT
This sequence comes from Rhimphoctona megacephalus, assembly GCA_963989365.1. NCBI lineage: Eukaryota > Metazoa > Arthropoda > Insecta > Hymenoptera > Ichneumonidae > Rhimphoctona > Rhimphoctona megacephalus. The sequence continues at coordinate 10,243,722 of OZ022424.1, forward strand.
GCTTTTTTTGTATTTTCTTTCATTTTATTTTATTTTATTTTTTTTTTATATTTAGGTATACTTCCAAAAAGGTCCAACCCCGGATGGAGCTGAAATTTTGCACAGATGTTCCCTTTGACGTTTTAAGAAAACGCCTAAAAGGATTACCACCACACCGAGTTGATACAAACCCACCCCATTATTTCCACACGTCCAACGATTCCACGCACACATCCCGAGATGCTATAAACCCACCCCATTATTTCTACACGTCCAACGATTCCACGCACACATCCCGAGGTGATATAAACCCACCCCACTATTTCTACACGTCCAACGATTCCACGCACACATCCCGTGATGCTACAAACCCACCCTACTATTTTCACATGTCCAACGATCTCACCCACCACACTGAGACGATACAAACTCACCCCACTATTTCTACACGTTCAATGCACATTTTGAGATGCTGCAAACCCACCCTACTATTTCTACACGTCCAACCATTCCATGCACACATACCGAGATGCTACAAATCCACCTTACTATTTCTACAAGTTCAACGATTCCACGCGTACATCCTGAGATGCTACAAATCCACCCTACTATTTTCAAATGTCCAACTATTCCACCCACCACACCGAGATAATATAAACCCACCCCACTATTACTATACGTCCAACAATTCCACGCACACATCCCGAGATGCTACAAACCCACCCTACTATTTTCACATGTCCAACGATTCCACGCACACATCCCGAGATGCTACAAACTCACCCCACTATTTCTATACGTCCAACGATTCCACGCAGACATCCCGAGATGATACAAATCCGCCCTACTATTTTCACGCGTCCAACGAATTTTCTTATCCCATTTAAAGACTAAACTCCAACCTTCCCGCGGTAATGTGCGTAAGTAGGTAATATCGAAACTAATGGAGTTTAGCAAAAATACTTATTGGAGCATTATCCCATTTTTCTCGAAAAAAATTGTTTTAGACAAAAACTGTATAAAACATAAAAGATCAATCTTTGTATAGGCTACAACTTTTGTAGGAAACATTTTTCTCTAAAATCTACACTCATTGAAATAAAATAGAAAAACTTAAAAAAAATCAGTTTTTGTCAGTTTTGACCTTGAAAATCAAGTTTGCGGGTATTTTCACTATCACATTCGTGATCAGCGAGTCAAAATGCATGGGTACACGCAATTTCAAATTAATCGGCGGTATGGGCTTTTCGGAATTACACCCCTTGGCCATGCAAAAGTAATAATTTTAAAAATTCGATACCTCGAAAAATATTCAAATATGCCAAAAATCGTTTGCCAAATTTCAGCTCAAAATTCGGTTTCCACTTTTCGAAAGTACACCCGACGAATTTTCCGGGGACGAATTTTCCAGAGATGCATTTTCCGGAGGATGAATTTTTCGGGGATGAATTTTCCCAGAATGAATTTTCCGGGGACGAATCTTCCTAGATTCCGTTGTTTCATATAGAAGCACTCAACCGATCGAAACAAAACCAATTGCAAAATGTTCCTCATGTCAAATAACCTATTTAAGATGTCCAACTTCTTATGCACCCTTATTTCAGGGGGGTGAACTACCCCCTGATATACATACATTTTTTGTATGAAAAAAAATTGTTATCCGATTTCAGTAAAACAAATACTATCTTGAAGAGCAAAAAATAATAAAGTTGACGCGTCTTTAGATTTGCCCCAGAAAAAAAAATTAAGGGGGAAATCGCCCCTTAAATCCTAAATTTAATTTTGAGCACCGAAATATTTAAAATTAAAAAAAAATAATGGTTTTATTACCATTGTATGTCGACTTATATGCTGAAAAATATTTATTTCGCATACACATCAGCTATTATCATAATTATATTAAGAATTGAGTATTCTTACATTCTTTACTTTTCTCAACGCCTAGAACGTAAACAAAGCCGGCTCAAGCCCTGCCGCGCTCTTGTTTATAATAGTCATACTTGAACGTGAAAAAATCTGATAAAAGCAAAAGTATCTAACGCTATGTTTTCTTGGTGATATCAAATTAAGCCGCCCATTTGAGATAACAAAGTTAAAGTTGACTTTATATTACTTCAGAAGTTTAGTTTCTGTTCAACTGTTGATTTATCATTTTCGTATTAGCTATCGCGAGTAACGTATCGTTATTAACATACCTATCAATCCAAGGAAGGTAATAAGACTAATGCTTCTCACATTCGAGGTAATGCATATTCTTGACAGTCCTATTAACAGTAATAAAGTGGAATTAAAACAAAGTTTCGAAAGAATTTTGAAAGACTCTATGACAGAATTCAATAATTTAGAAATCGTTGAAGATTCGACATTAGATTTTCAAGAACCGTTCAGAGATGTCATAGTAGAAGCTGTGGAAGATAATGATGTCGAATGGGGTCTTACAAGGAACACTACTTTGGTGTCCGCCTCCGATTTTCATGAAACTCCTGTATGTGAAAGAGCATTCAAAACTAAGAGACACGTATTTTTTTTTATCGGCGGAAAAATGGTTTTAAAGGGTAAAACCACCCTTTAAAGTAAGACATGTCAAGGGGTGGTTTTGCAGTTTCACCAACAAGCACTCAACCAATTTCGATAAAACAAAAACCAAAATATTTCTTATCCAAAGTGATGAAAAGTCCACCATGCGAACGAAAAAAAAAAGTTAGGGGGTGAACCACCCCTGCATTTATCTGTTTCTCACCCCACATTAAAAAGGGGTGAATATAATGGAATGGAAGGTGTTCTATTTCCATGAAAACATCAAACTAAAGTTCACGTTTTCGTATTTTTGAAAAATAGCAACTTTAAGGGGGTGAACTACCCCTTATTTGGGTTTGTTTGGGTTCTCTTCTTGGGGATCTCCAGTATTCCACATCTTTTTTGTTGTACTCATAGCTCAGCTCATCGTCACTCGAACAAGCGTCGGATTCGACATCTTCATTATCTTTTTACCATATGGTATCTTCAACAGCATTTGCTTCGTACTCTTTAAACGGTTCCTAAAAATCTAGAGTCTCTTCCTATATCATCTCAACTCCATTGTAATCTTGCATAGAATCAATTAAATTTTTTTCAAAATTTTCCTTCATCTCTATTTCTGCATTGTTAACAGGAGTTTGTGCAATATTCATAGCCTCAAATATAGTCAGTAACAGTTTAAGGTCTTACATACGTCCAGAATTTTCAAAAAATCGATTTTTTTTACAGATTATTATTCTCTATAGTTTTAGGCGTATTTCTGTGTAAGTCGATTGTACAAATTCCCCATAGATCGAAAGTTATTATAGAAAACGTGACTGCCCAACGAGAGTCTGATGCACGCAGGTAGAAGTCTCGAGCGAAACGAACTTGAAACTTTTGTTGTACGTCCTTCTGACGACAACTTTTCTTCCGTCGATTCGCTTCTGCCTGTAAATAAAAAGAATATTAGTAGTATCATTTTTTGTGTGAATTATCCAAGTTGTGCTTTTACATACCTTTAAATAGCGTAGAGTTCCTCCAGAGAACGATTCACCTGAAAATAATAAAAGAAAGATTAGAATTACAATAAAATCACCCCCCCCCCCCTTATGCCCGCACCGATGTTGTAAATATCCCCCCCCCCCATACTTACCTTACCTGTAAAAACCTGTAAAAAGAAAAAGAACAATGATTAATACTCTTAAGAATAATCTAGTTAACGGGACAGACCTAGTTGGAACGTCAAAAAAAAGGCCTTTTTTCCGATTTTTTTTTGGTCAAACGATAAAATAATTCACAACAAAAGTTCTTCCGTTTAAAAGATACATATGTAATGTATATGTTGCAATTTTTTCAACGCAATACATATCGAAATAAGCTGGTGACCGTCAATTGCCGAGGACGCTGCAAAAAAAAACACGGTTTGCGGTGATCAAGCTCACGCTGCAACGGCTCATCTGAAACAAAAAAAACGGAGGGGATTTTTAGTTAATGATATAATGCTCCAGTTGAACGAAGGGTTTTGAAAAATTTCCATTTTTCACAAAATGGCGGCCGTTAAAAGTCAAAAGTGTTTTTTTGACCAAAATATCAGTTCCATTTTTTGCTATTAAAAATAAAAATAATTATCCAAAAAAAAAATCCTTCGTTCATATGGAGGACTACCATGTATAGAAGAAGTGATATAAATTTCAACCCGATCGGTAAAGCCGTTCTCGAGCTACAGTGATCACCGATTTCAAAAACATGGTTTCGAGAAAAACGCACTTGAAGTCCGCTACCTGCTTACCTATGGCTCAGACACGACGTGCTACAAAGTCTTGTATTTCGGCGAATAATGGTCCGATTTACATTTACCTGGGCGGAAAATGTTCGTAAGAGATTCTACTTTTTGAAAATGAAATAAAAAAAAAATCGATTTTTCGAAAATTCTAACTAGGTCTGTCCCGTTAAGTAACGAAATGTATATACGTACCATGAATACCTCGTTCAAAGATACGCGTACCTAAAATAACGAAAAAAGAAAAAATATTAATATTAAGATATCGTGAAATCTATATACATATACTTACCATAGAATACTTACCTTGGATTAAGCTCGTGCGATCCCCAGAAACAGCTGCAATACTTAAAGCTAAGTTAAAAGTCATTAAAATACTCTCATGCATCATTTTTGAGTCATTACGGAGTTTTTCTCTAATTAACAACTCAATTACCAAAGTTTTTAAATTTATTTATTAATAACTTTACATAACAATCGTATTACAAAAAGATAAGCATAAAAAAAAAAAAAAAAAAAAAACTCAGAATTTGCCATTAGTGTAATAAACCCCTCCACTCGATCGGTAATTACCGACCGAGCTCTCAAAGATACCTCGAGTCACTCCGAGCACGATAGTCTCCCGGAGCGCCGGCCCGCGCATGCGCGGTTGTTGGTGGGAGAAGCTGCGGCGGTCCCGACGCCGCCGGCTATAAGTAGAGGCACACGGGAGGATTCTAGACCACTCTGCTCTGGTCTTCTACGCCGCGAAGGCTGAAGGATCAGGACAAGCTCTGGACGCAAAGCTGCTAAAGCTAAACGTCTACGCGAGCTGGCTAAAGCCTTTTACGCCGGTAAGGCCGACCGGCTCACTAGCCTATCCCATAGATGCAAATCTTTTTTTCCATTTGTTATCTCTTTTCACGTTTTACTTCGAGGTCTGACGCTGTTGAAGCCGAAGGACCTACGAACCCGCTCAACTTGGAACGCTGTTAAAGCAGAAAAGTCACGAGCCCTAATTACAGCTCTTCCGCAGCACACCTCTAAAAACATAAGTACTTAGTACGTTCGCCTCGGCAATTACACAAGTGTCATCATTAATTATTATTATCAGTTTTATTGGTCTTTTCCCTCGATGATTCTCGAGTTTAATTCTTATTTTTTCGTTTTCCTTTCTCGATAAAATCTCGGGATTATTGTTTCTTTTTACAACCGACAATTCTCGGGCGTTTTTTTAGTTCTTGGTCAATTTCCGAGCCCAGCGTACTATTTGTAATTACTCGATTTATTCATTGTTTCTCTCTTTATCTTGGGACATTTACTTTATTTTTGTTCGAAAATAAAAAAACCATTGGTCCTATACAGTATTTTGTGCCTGTACGCAAGTATTCAGCTCCTTTATCCTGTCCATCGTTTCGATCCATTTCGTCTCGCATTCTTTTCGTTCGATTCATACAAAGCACTGATAAATGCCAAAAGAAGATCGCAGGGAGAGACGGCGTGAGCGCTTGATGACGCGCCAGTATGCCGGGTCTCTAAGGGTGGTGTATCATCGTCAAAACGTTGATCGTCGGCAGGGGTTTGCATCCATAGACCGAGTTCTACAACTACGCACAGTAACTTGGACTCCGACAAAGGCGAAAGTACATTGGGTCATTCCGTTCTCGCAAAAACCAGCTCCGTGCTCACCGAAAGCTGCTGACGTGCCTTCCAACCTTTCTCTCGAATCTCCCAACAAAACACCAACTACATTATACGAAACTCCAATCAAACTACGTCCGGGCTGGCTGGAGACGAATGCAGCTAACGCAGTACCGGTACCGCCGATAGCCTCTTTGCCAAAAATTGACGCTCCAAAGATCCGGGTCTCACAAGGAAAGGTACTTTGGTGTCCCCCTCCGATTTTGATAATTTTTATATATGTTATAGTCCATCGAAAATTAAGAGACACGTAATTTTTTTTATCGGCTTAAAGTTATTTTTAAGGGGTGAAATCGACCCCCAAAGTTGAGCATGTTTTGCATCTGGTAGAGTGTTTCATATAGAAGCACTTAACCGATCGTAACGAAACCAATTGCAAAACGTTTTTCACGTCAAATAACCTGTATATAATGTTCAACTTCTTATGCACCCCTATTACATGGGGATGATTCACCCCCGAATATCCAGAATTCTTTTGTATAAAAAAAACTTGCAATCCGATTTCAATAAAACAAACGCCATTTTGCAGAGCAAAAAAAATAAAATTGACGTATTTTTGGGTTTTTCTCAGATTAAAAAAATTAAGGGGGTAAAACACCCTTAAAATGTCAAATTTCATTTTGAGCACTGTCCCCTTCCGATTTCAATATTTTTTTTATAAAATGTAGCTTATCGAAAAATAAGACCACCTATTATTTTTATTGGCTCAAAATTATTTTTAAGGCGTGAAATCAACCCCCAAAGTTGGGCATGTTTTGCATCTGGTAGAGTGTTTCATATAGAAGCACTCAACCGATCGTAACGAAACCAATTGCAAAACGTTTTTCACGTCAAATAACCTGTATATAATGTTCAACTTCTTATGCACCCTTACTTACTGCAGGGGGCTGAACCACCCCCTGACATTCATAATTTTTTGTATAAAAGAAAAATTGTCATTCGATTTCAATGGAAAAACCAACATTTTGAAAAGCAAAAAAAAATTATAGTGAATGTGTCTAGATTTTTCGAATAAAAAAAATTAAGGGGGTAAAACACCCCTAAAATCTCAAATGTCATTTTGCGCACTTAAATGATAAAATTCAATTCAATTGGTCTCATTATCATTGCGTATCGACTTATATGCTAAATAATATTTATTTCGCATGTACATCCGCTGCCCTTCTGACATGCTTCACGTTTATAAAGAAGTGTTGGTATCCGTTCTATTTATATAAGTTTCTATTTTGAACGATTTACGAAAATAAAAAAAAAACTCAAATATCAAAAGAGTCGCATCAGCAATTCACCGCCCAGAATGTAAACAAAGCTGGCTCATGCCTTGCCATATTCTTATTCATATCAAGAACCGCTATAGTGGCTCGACCCCAAGTATTCTTGAAAAAGCCAGTTCGCTCAGGCTAATGTTTGAGGTATATCCGAAAACCAAATAAAAATGCTGTTTTCGTGGTGATGTCAGATCAAACCGCCCACTCAAGATGAAAAAGGTAAAACTGACTTTATATTATTCCAGAAGTTAAGTTGCTGTTCGACTGTTGATCAGTCATTATCGTGTCCGCTATCGTGAATACCGTATTGTTATTAACATGTCCATCAATCCAATGAACGTAATAAGACTGTTGTTTCTTACATTCGAGGTAATGAACATTCCTGACAGTCCTGTTAACAATAATGAAGTGGAATTGAAAGAGAGTTTCGCGGAAATTCTGAAGGCCTCTATGGCAGAGTTCAATCAGTTAGAAATCGTCGAAGATACGACATTAGATTTTCAAGAACCGTTTAGAGATGTCATAGTAGAACCTGTCGAAGATAATGACATCGAATGGGGTCTTGGAGAATCTCCATTAAGCCCTGAAACGTGTACTGACGATGAAGAAGATTTGAGCTACGACTACAAACAAAGAGCTGTTGAGTACTGGAGAAGTGCAAAAACGAAACAAAATAGGAAAATAGAAACAGTCCAAAACCGATTTAAACTCGTTAAATCTGTGCGCCAATTAAGGCGCTGGGCTCAACAAATTAATAAAGGCGGAACTTACAAGGAAAAATTGTCGCGCATTTCTGAATATACAATCGATAATTTAAAAAGCGCCATAGAAGCAGGTCTCATTGTACACGATATCGATCTTCGGAGATGGGCATTACAAGCCCAAAAATTGATTGGGCATGAGAATTTGCGTTTCAGGGCTTCGCCAACATGGATAAAAAAGTTTAAAAAAGTTCATCGAATAACAAGTAGAAAAATAAATAAATTCGTGACAAGAAAGACTCTCGAATCAAAGGACATATTACAAAACGATGCTAATAAATTTGTCTCCGCAGTTCAATTGAAAATTGAGGAATATGGCTTGGAAAATATTTATAATTCTGATCAAAGTGGTTTCCAATTAGAAGTCCATTCAGGGCGAACGTTAACAGAAGAAGGTACAAAACAAGTAGAATGCCTTGTACAATCCGTTTCAGCGACAACCCATAGCTACACCATCCAGCCGACAATATCAGCAGCAGGAAAATTGTTGTCACCTCTTCTGATAATTTTAAAAGAGCCATCCGGGCGGTTGGGGCCAATCGTAGAACGAACCATTTTTCGACCTCCCAATGTTTTTATAAGTGTTTCAAAATCTGGCAAGGCTACATCAGGTACGTTGGTATGTAATATTCAAATATAAAAAATAGATGTGCTATTAATTTTTACATATTGATTTATAGAACATTTCAAAGTATGGCTTCAAGAAGTGTTCTTCCCAAATGTCGGTGAGAAAAGTGTGCTTTTAATAGACTCATGGAGTGGACATTGCCCTAGTGTTGTCACGGAAGTTACACCACATAACAAAGAAATTGTTACAATGATCATACCGAAAGGAACAACAGGGAATATCCAGCCACTTGATGTCTTCGGATTTAGAATTTGGAAAAATTATGTCAGACATTTTTCAGACAGTGTCATGTTACTTGATTATGATTTAAGTCTACATTTACGAAATAATATAATCAAGCTGCAATCTCTAGTACATAATCAATTATCATCTCCGAGGTACGAAAATTTATTTCGATATGCCTGGTTCAAAAGTGGGTACATAGAAGAACGACCTGAGCATTTCGAAAATCCCGTTGAATTCGCTTTTGGTATGTCATCTCAAACACAATGTGAAATTGAAGGCTGCACAAATGTGGCTGTAGTAAGATGTTCATGGTGTAAAAAGTCACTTTGTTTCAAACATTTCTTCGAAGAACATCATTACTGTTCAAAATATAATCATTAAGTTCAGGAATGATAATTGAAACGAAAATTTGAATTGGAATCTATTTTTACTACATGAAAGATTTTAGCGCCTATGTATAACCTATATATATATATTTGTGTACAGACCATGTGTATACAAAAATAAAAAATCGTGAAGCTCACGACCACCGAAGATGTAGGAGTACTCAATTTTTCATATAATTAAAAAGCCGATGTACATGCGAAATAAATATTATTTAGCATATAAGTCGATACGCAATGATAATGAGACCAATTGAATTGAATTTTATCATTTAAGTGCGCAAAATGACATTTGAGATTTTAGGGGTGTTTTACCCCCTTAATTTTTTTTATTCGAAAAATCTAGACACATTCACTATAATTTTTTTTTGCTTTTCAAAATGTTGGTTTTTCCATTGAAATCGAATGACAATTTTTCTTTTATACAAAAAATTATGAATGTCAGGGGGTGGTTCAGCCCCCTGCAGTAAGTAAGGGTGCATAAGAAGTTGAACATTATATACAGGTTATTTGACGTGAAAAACGTTTTGCAATTGGTTTCGTTACGATCGGTTGAGTGCTTCTATATGAAACACTCTACCAGATGCAAAACATGCCCAACTTTGGGGGTTGATTTCACGCCTTAAAAATAATTTTGAGCCAATAAAAATAATAGGTGGTCTTATTTTTCGATAAGCTACATTTTATAAAAAAAATATTGAAATCGGAAGGGGACAGTGCTCAAAATGAAATTTGACATTTTAAGGGTGTTTTACCCCCTTAATTTTTTTAATCTGAGAAAAACCCAAAAATACGTCAATTTTATTTTTTTTGCTCTGCAAAATGGCGTTTGTTTTATTGAAATCGGATTGCAAGTTTTTTTTATACAAAAGAATTCTGGATATTCGGGGGTGAATCATCCCCATGTAATAGGGGTGCATAAGAAGTTGAACATTATATACAGGTTATTTGACGTGAAAAACGTTTTGCAATTGGTTTCGTTACGATCGGTTAAGTGCTTCTATATGAAACACTCTACCAGATGCAAAACATGCTCAACTTTGGGGGTCGATTTCACCCCTTAAAAATAACTTTAAGCCGATAAAAAAAATTACGTGTCTCTTAATTTTCGATGGACTATAACATATATAAAAATTATCAAAATCGGAGGGGGACACCAAAGTACCTTTCCTTGTCAGCAAAATCTCGTCGCGCTGTAGTTCCGCTAAAGAAAATAGAATAAACGAGGTTATCTGTTCGAGAGTTCGCACACAATCAAAGAAGGTGACATCTACCAACCAGGCTCCTGGCAAAATTCGGGAGATCGCGCCACCGGCACACGATCCGGAAAGCAAAAAGCCAAAAATCAAGGCGCCTATCATCGTCAGAAGACCGCCAGCTTCTCAACGTCGGCCGTGGTCAGACTCCAGCAGGTCCTGCACGATCGTTCCTGCTAAGAAAAAGAAGGAAGAGTAGAGACAACTTACCTGTTCCAACGACGACCGGAAGTGTAGAAACAAATCAAAAAACACACGGCCCTTTTCAGGGCCAACACTTATTCAAACGTGGGTTGCCATTAATTGATAATTTGCGAAGCACTAATTAGCAGTTAACACTTTAAATGCATTTTTCTCAAAACTACTTTTTCTGGCACGGTCTGCATGATAACTCATACAATTTTTAATATTTTTTGATGCTTTTTTTTTTAAATATTCGAAATTGTTTTCTCTATAGTCTGTCGAGTTGGATTTTTAATGTTGTGATTAAAAAATTTTATAAACATAATTAAAGTGTCACATTTATGACACAAAATGCACACTTTTTTTTAAACTGCCGTAAATTGCCAAAATTTTTCGAATTTCAAAAATCCGGCTCGACAGACTATAACTACAACTTTATTTTACAAGAATTTTTTTACGTTTTGCAGATCCATCAGCATTTCAAGAAGAAATGATGCAGACCGTGGAGCAACTTTTTTTTCATAGTGCTTCGGGAAACGTGATTTTTTATGTTGTAATTTTTGAAAAAAAAAATGAAATAAATTTTTTTATAAAGTTTAAATACTAATAAACAATGTGTAAAAATTATTTTTATTAATTTCTATTGCTATCTCTTCTAAAAACAGTTTTTCTTTTAGCGCGTTTTAGGCGCTGCTGGACGTATGTAAGGCCTTAATAACGTTGATTGGATTGACTTTCATGCTGCTAAAAATGTTACGCACAGTACACCGAAAGCACAGAAAAGGATACACAATTTGAAGCTCGCTTAAATATGTACTAGTACAATGCGAACGGTAACCGTCTTTTAAAGCAAGTATCAGAATAGAAAAATATTCATTTATTTTGCCTAACCTGGTAACGGTTTTATTTAATAGAACCACACTTGCGCGCTTTGAAAGACGATGACTAATATTTGTCATGACTAATACCCCGGGTATTAGAATGCCAAAAATATCAGGTGATCATGACTACTTGATAACATTCTAATCTAGTACAAACATCGTGATTACATCTTTACGCCTCTATTTTTTTTCTACATCGCGGGTATTAGAATACCAAAAATATCGGGTGATCATGATCACCTGATACCATTCTTATTCAGTACAAATATCGTGATTACATCTCTACGCCTCTATTTTTTCATAAGATTAATAAAAATGCCTTGTAGGGACACTAATTGTACATCAGCACAATACCTATTAGTTTACGCATAAATTACAATTTTCTGATTATCATCAGAACAGTAGTAGTGGCAGCTCCCTGCCTCCCCCCCACCCCGACCCTATTTAAGTTAATGCAAATATGCATACGTGCTTAAAACCATTAAATACGTAACATCGATGAAGGGGAAGCAGATTGAACAAAGTAGATGGAGAAATTTTTAAATCACGCATAAAGAGGAAAATCGAGAGGGGGTGGTTCACCCTGTCAGGGTGTTGTATTAATTTCGCAACATGAGAAAACGTTGATTCGGAGCTGTTGTGATATTTTGAATCCGCAAAAACATATAAAACAGGGAAAAGGCAACGGCAATAGGAACATTCAAATAAGGGGTAGTTCACCCCCTTAAGGTTGCTATTTTTCAAAAATACGCAAACATGTGAACGTTATTTTAATGTTTTTATGGAAATAGAACCCCTTCCATTCCATTATATTCATCCCTTTTTAATGTGGGGTGAGAAACAGATAAATGCAGGGATGGTTCACCCCCTAACTTTTTTTTTTCGTTCGCGTGGTGGTCTTTTCATCGCTTCAGATAAGAAACATTTTGGTTTTTGTTTTATCGAAATCGGTTGAGTGCTTGTTGGTGAAACTGCAAAACCACCCCTTGACATGTCTTATTTTGAAGAGTGGTTTCACCCCTTAAAACCGTTTTTCCGCCGATAAAAAAAAATACGTGTTTTTTAGTTTCGAATGCTCTTTCAGATACAGGAGTTTCAAGAAAATCGGAGGCGGACACCAAAGTAGTGTTCCTTGTTAGAGAAGCTCCATTAAGCTCTGAAACATGTATCGATGATGAAGAAGGTTTGAGCTACGACTATAAACAAAAAGCAACAATACTTGGCTTCAAGACGCTGCCGCGTCACCTGATATATAAATTTCAATCTCACCGAAATTATTTGAATCGTCAATAAAAATGAAACGTACATGAAATAGAAAATATTTCAAGAATGACTAAGGATGGCCATTAAAGAAAAGAAGAAGAAGAAGAAAAAGAAGAAGATAAGGATGATGATAGTCGCGCGTGCGTAGCACACCCACATTGAATCCTCACCTAAAAATCTTCTATTTACATAATATAAAAAAAATGATATTTGTTCAACGAATAAGAGATGCATATCTAATAATTCGATATTAATACATAATATGTTTGCTTATATTCAAATTTATTGTTAAAAATCAAGCGGCTATGATGAGCGTAAACGAACTTTAAATCCTATTGGAAAAGCGCATTAAGGAATGATTTTGTGTTCAAATCCCGAATGAATTTATTGTTATTTTCAAGCGCTTTTTCTAATCTTTATAAAATTACGTCAAAGTAATCGGAATAATTATATAATCTGCTAGTAAGTGCTGAAATCGACTATAGAAAATCAAGCCCCTCGCTATAAGAAAAAAAAAAATCAACCAAATTACTTCACGAGTTTTTGGCTTGATTCACATAATGTGTCACTCATGGTTACGAACTCGCCAGGTGGTTCAGCCGAAATATTTTTTATAATCTAATTTATTCAGGTTTAACAATTTTTTTTGTATCGCACCTTTTTTCATACTGATATTTTATTCTCGTTCTTATTGTGCAGCACATCTGTATCGTAGAACAACTGCATTTTCAGATAATTGAGTACTTTTTTGTAATCGAGTAATAGGTTTTAATGTATTTAACTATTAATGCTTCTAAAGTTTTACTTTATTTAATGACCTTTTGTGAAGTTTGAACTCAATTTTTGGTCAGGTTGGAATTTAACATCTTTTGTGAGATTATGATTTACGTGTAAATTTCTGTGGTGCCCTCTTATAATTTTTTGTGAGATTTGAAGTAAATGAGAGAATTTTTGCAAGGATATGTTATTCGTCCTACGAAAATAGACATGACTCAATTTTTTTACAGCGTGCGTGCTGTTTTTTGGGAAAATAATATTAAACACGAAATTTAATTTCATTTTAATTATAATCGTAATTTAGTTTGATCGAGCTTCTGCCAATTTTGTGTTGTACCTAACTGCCTCTTGAGGGTTATTTTTAAAGTATAATTTCTTTTGTTCATTTTATTTTTAAAATTCCTCATGGAGCTTTGTGTGCTCACTTTGCTCATGCTTATCTCAACTAGGAGATATATATGCGAGGGCACAAAGACGAGCGTTGTTCAACACGAGCTTGCTACGCCACTTTCAACCCTGCATCGTTATGTTTCGCCCCTCCTCGTCACTCTTAGAGCTTTCGGGTATTTCGTGGTTTTGATCCTTGAAAATAAAGGGGGCTGACACCTTCAAAATTTTGGGTAGAGACCGAAGTCAACAAGGCTCTTGTCAAGTGCGAATGCAGATAATGGGGTAAGAGGAATAAAGAATATTACACAAGGATACAAAAGAGGGTGAAACAGTAAGAATCTTCGAGAACATTAAGGATTTGATGCATCTATGCATAAACAGTACCGTTCAAAAGTTTCAAGTTTTTCATTTCTTCTTACGATTTATTAAAAAAATCCTTTCATCATTTATTTTTGTAATTCAAAATTTAGTAATTTACGAGTGAATCGAACATCAAGAAATCTTTTAACTAAACAAGAAAGATTTCATAATTTACGTTATAGAAAATAAAACAATTATAAAAATTCAACAAAATTATCTACTAATTGAATAAAGTGATTATAAATAAATGAGGAAATATTTATCTAACAATGGCAGTTTCAAACTTTTGGATGGTAGTTTACATATTTACATTTATTCACAATTCAAAGCGTTGGTACGTGCATAGATATCAAGGAGAAAACGCAAAAAGGACGAAGAGTGAAATGGATGAATGGAAGTTGGCACACCCTGTTACATACCCTTTTCAATATGCAATGTCACGTTTCAGATTTGAACGCTCTTCAAAGATCATTCTTTTCACTATCCTCTATTTTCTCATCCTCATTCCGTTCTGCTTTTCGTGAATACAAGAAACCGTTCGGTAATTTTGTTCTTTAGTGTAAGTCGGTGTGCATTTTTGGTGGTGGAACTTCGTGGTCCAAAGGGCCCGGCTCGAATGCCAGGTATCAAAATTTTAATTAATGCTAATTGAAAATTAATAGAAGACAGTCTGAGAAGGTCGCGAATACGTGGGATTCGAAAGGGTTGGGGTTAGTTTGTAGTTGCTAAGGGATGAAAGGAAAAACATAGTTGGAATGTTGCGAAAGTGGCAAAGAGAAATGCACAGAGTAGATTTGAGCCAATACTGTGAAAATTTCGTGTGAAGTTTAACTTTCCAAGAAAATTATAATTAAATAATAAAAAAATAAGTATTATACTTTCATTATTTATCTATAAAAAAAATATACCTATCGTTTTACTAACCTTTTCTGATTTATGAAAGAATCCGTTTTATTTTCGACTGCAATACGTCTGTCGCAGGAATCGATATCATTTTATATTTCATAATTCCTTTCAATCATTATCATCAGCATACTAACTTTTAAAACTATTTTTCACGATTATTTTTTCATTTTATTTATTTTCTCACAATTATTTTTGAATTATTCGCTCGTAAACTCTTTATAAAACGATTGATCCCCTATTCAACAGAAAAATAAAATCGTGAGGCAGTTGCACCCACCAAGTGAATTATTTTTTTAACCTTTATTATACAATAATTTTGTTATCGATAGGATGCAGAACAAACCTTTTAACAAAGTCGAATGAGGATGAAAGATTCGATAGAAAAATGTCGAAATTCTTTCGTTTTACAAAAGATGTGCTTAGCAGTAAAAAATGATATTTTAATATATTAAACGTGTTCCAGTAGCAAGAAAAAATTCGTACCACCCAATTTAGTTTCATACGTGATAAAGGGTTAGTACAAATCTTATCAAGTGTTAGTAATTATTTGACACATCGAAACTTTTGGGAAACGCATGAAATAGAACAAAGGATTGTTATCAATTGATTGGGATCTAGACTTAGAATGATAATGAAGTGACTGGATCCAAAAGATAACGAAATCGATAAGCCTACACGTTGCCTTATAACCGAGACTGCTACATATTTAGGTCGAACACATCTAATATGGAACAGTGCACCGGTGGATATTGAAGATTCTCTTTATCTCTGTGCCTTTTCTCTGCAACCTCCATTCTGTCACGCTTCTTTCAATTTTTCTTCTCTCCACTTTAAAGATCCTGTGCACAGAGAGAGAGAGAGAGAGAGAGAGAAAGTGAGGGGGGGAGGGAGGGAGGGAGGAAAAGTCTATTTCACATATTTTTCTTCGAAAGCGGAGCGAGCATTCACTCTCGAACACTTATTCATAGTCTCCATTCCACGCTTCCAGGCAGTTGAAACAGGAAGGGGTAGAAGTGGAGAAGGTTTGGTGGCGAGAGGAAAGGGGGCAGAGGGGGGTATGAAATCCTGAGCAAGCTACCGAGGGGTTTATACATTTTTCATAAATAAATTTCTCGCAACCGAAGAGCTATAAGCATCGTAGCCATAGCACCAGAAACCACGATTGGCCTTTCG
The DNA here is from genome assembly GCA_963989365.1 of Rhimphoctona megacephalus. Classification (NCBI taxonomy): domain Eukaryota; kingdom Metazoa; phylum Arthropoda; class Insecta; order Hymenoptera; family Ichneumonidae; genus Rhimphoctona; species Rhimphoctona megacephalus. The sequence continues at coordinate 10,260,114 of OZ022424.1, forward strand.
TTCACTCAGCATCCCTTATCACGTCCGGCTCTCTCGTGTGAGCAAAAAAAACTCGAGAAGGACCAAAACGTGTTTATTCGAGAGTGAGCCTCGCAGAACGATGACACTAAGAATCGCGACTCTCAAAACTCGTGGTGAAAACCAAATATAGATGGATTCGTGGTAATATGGACCCCTGCTATTTAAATGGCCCATTGGTGGGTAAATGGACCCCTGCTGGTCGAATAATCTATTTCCGGTTGAATGAACTAATGTTTGTCAAAGAGATTGAATAATTTCTTACGCAATTTGGCAAAGATTCTTATTAAGGTATCCTCCAATTGTTTACCAAAAATAAATGAAATTGTATTAATGGATTTTTTGGAATTAATTTCCGGAAATAAACCCGAAAGGCAAACAGTGGCCATCAAGAATTTTGTGTAGTAAGGGCACAGTGTGGGTTGTCGTTAATTGTTGACAGCTGTCATCACTCGTATGCGGGTTCTACAGTTACAGCTTTTTTGATGGTCGAAAGATTAATGAAGGGAGGAAATTCGAGTGAAATATCAAAGCTCCGTTTTGTGGGCATGTAATAAATGTGCTGGAGCACAAAGTGTATATTATATTTGCGATTTTTACCGTTGAATGATGGTTGCTTTCTTTCGTACATTTATTATAATCCCAGGTGTTCCATATTACCCTCACAATTTATTATACTGTTATTTCTACGATACTATTAATAATATAATATTTTATGAAAGCGGTTCATTTTATTTGTGTTTTCAACTTTCGACTACCCGCCTGGCTGAGTTGGAAGCTTGGCGCTTCACTGCGATTAGCTGCTTGATAGGAGGTATTTCTTTGTCGCTACTTTTCTCTGAAACGGCGACAAATGTCTTGATCAATTTTTTGCAGGTCTTTTTATGTGTGGGGACAGCATTCTTGCACATAATTTGACCAAATCTATTGCGAATTCGCTTTCTTAATTAATATTGAAGTTAGATTTCATTTATATTAAACTGACTCCTTTTCTTATTCACTGACTCAGAGCCATTTCATGAGCACAGCTTGACTCGTTACCTACATTTTTCACACTTAGCAAATTTAATAATTCTTCCCCTTTTTATTTTATTATCCGTTGTTTTCAATCAGTTTTTATTTTACATTTTTTAAAGTTCACTGTTATTTTTGGTGTGGGGAGGTTTTTGCTTTTTTAAAACAATTTTTTATTGCCTTTTTTATTTCTATTTTATTGTGTTGTTTTTAAAAAGTTTCATTGTTAATTTAGATCCTTAGGGTCCATTATACGAATGACATTTTGATATGAATCAATTGTCAAAGTGTTGGATATTTTTTCGTAGCATTTTAGTACGAATTGGGGGTCCATATTAACACGAATTTCCACTTTTCTTAGACTCTGGTTGACACTCAGCAAGATGCACTGAGTTGACACCATAAGAGTGAGCTTTTGGTATCCTCGTGCGTCCAGCACAGAAATCGAAGACTATCTTCTCGAGACTTCGAAGAAGACGCGGTTGAGAATTTACCTACGTTCTTCTTATCTCTTCCGTTATACCTCTATTTCCGATCACGAAGATTGAGAAAGCCTTGGAGAAAAATTGAGTCGTGGATAAGAATAAGAATCGTGATTGCTCAAAGGAGGACAACTTGGACCTCGAACTTCACTTCTCGATTTTCAACGTTCTTTTTCTGTAGCTTTTCTACCTTTACATCCATAAAAAAAAATTTATGCACTGCTTTACAAGAAACTCTACTGCATCATTAAAAAGATTAATAAATTCGCAACTCATGCCTTGCAAAAAATATTTTTCCATCTGAATCAAAGGAAATGGTAAAAAAATAAAAATTTCGACTCAAAATCCAATAAAATCAAATAAATTTCGTAATTTTTCGATTGAACAACATTTTTGGCTGTGCAGGTACGTGAAATACTGAAAATGTCGATACGGAAAAAGGACTAAAAGACTTAAATACCAAACGTATGTTGTCCATCGTGACTTTTGTCGAATTTTGTACTTTCAGCAAAAGCTTGTTTCAAACGTTGACATTGGAGTTGTGCACGAGCATGGGCTCTTCTACATGGCAAAACTCACAATTAGTAGTTGGTTCGGGTAAATGTACAACCCTGGAGCCAGTCTTCGTCGTTGCAATCCTCCCTCTTGCTCCCCATCGTCATTGTACAATGCTACAACGTACCTGGTAACTTTGTTCGGTAATTGACTTTTCGTTTAATACTACTGAGAGAGACAAAGAGAGCAAGAGAATTAAAAAGCCTGAGAAACTTTGAATCACGTATACTGCAGTCACTTTCTATTCGTTTTTTTTTCATGCTTTTTTCTTTCAAACTCTAGGATTATTCGTTTTTGTTTTCGTCTATTTTTAGCCCTCATTTTTCACCCTTATTTTATCCACATTCTCCCTTTTTCGATAACTCACCTTTTTATAATTTTTATCAAGCTTTGCAGGAATTTAGACTCGGTCAAAATATTCGACACCTATTTTTTGTTCTGACAGAATCTCGTTTTTATTAAGATTATCAAAACTTTGCAATTGGATGAAAATTTGAAAAAATTTAGCCATCTTTGTTACTTTACAAACTTTGATTTTCGGTAATCATAAATCTAAAAAGTTATTAATATATCAAATACAATATTCTTCGGCAGATAATCAGATATTTTTTTTTTCGTTACGTGGAATGAGTTTGTAGATTTTTCTGATTCGACATTCTCTTCTTGTAGAGTTTGCTGAAAACTTTAAAAAAAATCGTAACAGAATCACGAATTTTGCACGTATTTTTGTGAATAAATTTAATACCATGAATACGAAATTTCTGACGCGTTGAAAGAACATTTTCTCAAATACTGCTGCCAAAACAGTCAAAAAGAGAAATTGAAGAAAAAATAACAAAAATTGCGAAAAAATTTGCAAGTATTGTAGAAAATCAACAAATTCGTTTCATACGCCAAAAAAATCATCTGATAATTTGTTCACCAATATTGTGATATTTTCATAATCGCATGTCAATGTTCGTAACGTCTTAGAGATCGATGAATTTGTTCTGGTTTTTCGTCAACTGTTTTAAGTACTCAAATTTTGATGAAATAAAATTATAGATTCAAATTTATGTGCAATTAAATTATATTAATTTAATTGTTATATTTAATTTAGTAAAAAAAATATTTCTGGATTACTTTTTATTTGATTGTTTGCTTTGTTGTTTGATTTTGATTGGCGTTTGATTATTTTGTCTCTGATTTCAAACCGTAGGATGTATTTTCAATAAAAAATGTATCCCGATATTTTCCATTAGATATTTTAGTATGTACCCATGTAAACAAAGTTTATGGACGAAAAAAATACAAGTCTCATTCTTCTCCGGTAGAACATTAATAAAATAATTTTTTTCAACACCTCAAGAAGTACTTGGAGCGTCCACTGAATATCGTCCGTAGTTAATTATGGAATGCGGTACCAGGACTAATTAAAAGTTGTAATTCGTTGTCAACTCTTAAGCATCGAATGTCTAAAGACTTGAAATGGTTGAATGAAAGAGAATGCAAAGTGGAAATATATGGAAAGCAAGAGAGAAAGGAAAAGAGTGAATGAGCTTCCTCAAAAGTGCAGGACCTTTTTCTCCTCGACAATTTTCTCATTTTTTCTTGGCTTTAACTGTAAAGAGCAAGGAGGAGAGCCAGAGAGTAAAGAGAAAAGGTGTCTGAGACTAATTTCGTACCCTTACACGTCGTCATGACTATTTATACTCCAACCCCATCTTCTTGTTAATTTAAAAAGTCTGTTGCAACGAAATCTTCCTTCCCTACTGTTTCTGTCTCTTGATTATTGCAATGAAACTTTGTTACCAGAGCCAACAGTAACGAAAGAATTCCAGCTAAAAGCAATTAAAATTAATCAAAAACGTAAAGAAATATTGATCAATCGCCACGTCTGCGATGCCCTTTCGCTTTTCTAATTATCAGAGGTCTCCAGTTTCCCCGAAACATTTACAACAATTTCAAATACACAGTTTGGGAGGAATTTCTTTTACATTAAAATAAAGATGATTAAATATTGATTAAAAAAAAACAATAAAAGATACAAGAATAAAAATATTTGTATTCAAATCAAATTTCAAGTCGTAGTTAGCTTAGGAGTTTCGGATTTCAATTAAAAACGTTGAATTATTTATTCAACCTAAAACACCCAACTCGAAAAATCCGAAAGAGATTAACGAATTAATGAAATAGCTAATGAATTTACTACTTAAAGAAAATGGAGCAGTTTGATGAACATTAATGCTTTTTTCGTTTATTCAACAAATTTTTATCAACTCTTACTTAATTATTTACCATTACATCAACAATGAATATAACTCATTTATTAATTCACGATACTTTCAACCTTTGAACCTTGACTTTATATAGTTTGGATAAATTAAACTATTCATTTAATCTAAGTAATTGAAGGACAAAAATTGAGAAAGAAATTAATAAAATAATAGAACGAAATATGAAATTATAATTGCAAAAAATCGCAAAAAATTACTATGTTCACATTGCGATGTGGAACTATGTCGCCACTTCTGAGCACAATTATATGTTTTGAATAGAAAAACATAGTAAATTCCGTCACAACGATCGACATAGTACCACATCGCAATGTCAGCATAATAATTTTTCGTATAAAATTCTCTCCATCTACTCCAAAAGATCACTATGTTGAAATATCTTTAATCTAATTCATCTCTATTTTTAAATGTGGTCAAAAAATCTCTCTTCAAAAATATCACTATTCATTGACATCTGCAATCTGAAACAACTCTATTCATGAATATTACTACGTCAAGACATCTCTCAACATCTCTCTTCATGTGGAACAATCAATTGTTTCACATGATGAGAGATGTCTAGACATAGAGATATTCATGAATAGAGTTGTTTCAGTTTGCAGATGTCAATGAATAGAGATATTTTTGAAGAGAGATGTTTTCACCACATTTATGAATAGAGATCTTTTAGAATAAAGATATTTCAACATAGTGATCTCCAGGAATACACATATTTTTTCAACAAAGATATATGGGAATAAAGTTATTTCAGAATACAGTTTATTATTCACAGAGTTATTTAAGAAAGTTCACACGAATCTAATGACAATCGAAAATTTCAACTTTGAGGGTTGAAATTCGGAAATATTATAGAAAAATATACCTTACATCTATGACCGGAATTATTTTTAGATCCACCGTCTAGTTGTCAAGAAAACAATTTATGAAAATCACATTTTTTGAATCCTTATACATAGGCTCTTATGTGATTTTCATAAATTGTTTTCTTGACAACTAGACGGTGGATCCAAAAATAATTCTGGTGATAGACGTACGGTATATTTTTCTATAATATTTCGAAATTTTAACCCTCGAAGTTGAAGTTTTTGATTATCATTAGATTCGCGTCAACTTCCTTAAACATAAAGTTATTTATGCATAGAGATGTTTTGGAATAAAGATTACAAAACAATTTTTTTTTTTATTTTGAAATTTTTTGATTTTTTTTATTTGATTTTTTGATTTTGAAAAGATTTGGGATAACTTTTTTTTTCAAGTTCATTGAACATTTTTTCGTTCATTTTTACGGTTCCGTGCACTCTTTACAGACCGAAATCAATTTCGTTTCTTTCAACCAAAATATTTAGTTCGATACGGGCAACAAATTAGTTTTGAGATAAGACAAAATAATTTATGAATGCTGAAGCGAGTTATTCGCTGAACCAACAAAACTTTAGCGCAGCCAAACACATTAATGTTGATGCAACAAAATATCGTTCAAATAATCTAATTCTTTTATTTATCCTAACGATTACCGTTTAGTCAATTTGATAATTGAGAATCAAACAAATATTTAATTAACCCATTAACGACCAAGATCGTCAATTTTATAACATTTTTTTGAGTCTAAATTTCATATATGTAACAGAGTAATATATGGGTGAAAGGTCTGGTTCTTAATGTATTTGGATGTGCTGAAACAGAATCCGGGCTCAAAATTGATGAATTTTGACGACGAAATTTAATATGGCGGTTTTTGTACAAAAAAACGACGAAAAATTCGTTATTTCCAATATTTATCATTTTTTTTCAGTCGTAAAACACGCAAAAATCTGGAATTTTCTTCAACCATCGGTGCACAAAATTATTGAAGTTGAACAAAAAAATTTTGTATTTAGATGTTAATAACTTTTTCTTCCAATATGATGGCTAGAATGTAAAAATCACCCGAAAATCTGCGGTTCGAACGTTTACGAACGCCCCACCCCGCCCCAGCTACTTTTCTCATGGACCGACAGACGAACGAACGGATAAACAGACAAATGGACGCACAGATGGACATTTAAATGAATGAATGAACGATTTCCTTATATCCAGTTAACGAACTAATATTTTTCCATGGAGAAACGAACATTATTGATTGTGAACTGCATATGGTTGATGATATGGAATCCTCAATAAGCTGCGAGTGTAACTTGCGCTTGTCCCCTTTTTATAAACGACGTACCATTATTTCTATGAAGGTCTTCCATGGCAAGTCCCTTTTACACTGAGAAAAAAATTTAATTGAATCAAAGAAAATCAGCATTGATCCAATGAAATCTGTGATTCAATAGTGCCACCAAAATGTACGATCGTTACAATTATATAAAATATTGCAAGATGTAGTGAATTCAACGACATAATTTTTTCTTTCGTAATCAGATGTTGTTCTTCGTATATTTCTCTTTTTCAATACTATACAATGTTTTATCATAAGCAAAGTATCCGTAATTGGTAGAACAACTCGGAGCTTTGAATCAAACGTACAATGAATTATATAAATAAAATAAAGATCTCCTTAGCGAGATAATTGAAGAAGTTCACACTATCGTGTACGTTCTCAAATCATTTGTCGACTTATTATGTAAGTCGACAAATGATTCAACTCTTCTTCATTGAACTCAGCTAGGCATTTAACGTTTTTGATCAAACATTCACGTTGTTGCCGTAACGAATAATGTGATTGAGAAATTGACAGCAAAGTTTATCAAGTAAATGAAAAAATTAATAAATCCGATGAAAATATTTCTTGATCCTAAGAAACGACATAATCAAAATCTGATTCCAGCAGTGTATTTGGTTCAATCATAGACGAGTTGTCTTTTTAATAACATATTATTTTGCATTATGCATATGGATTCAAAATCAGATACTTTTCTTGGGAACTAAATATCTTATGAACTCAACTGCATATGTTCTTCAATGAAAAAAGATATCTGATGGATTTAAAACAAAATTCAATATCACCATGCTATTAAAAACATTCACACTTTTTTTGGACCACTATCTTATTAATTTCAGTCAAGAACATTGCGATTGAATCAACTAAATATCTTCCAATCACATCAATGCTATATTGAATCAACTTTTTTTTTCTCAGTGTGCAGATAAAGAGAAGGAGTGAGAGACAGAGACTTGTAGAAACGAATGCGCACATTGGATGGATTGTCGAAAATTTGTATGTACATGGATCCGTGTACAGAACGAAACGATACAGCAGTAAAAATACAGGAAGGGAGAGTGAGAGAATGAGGATTAGTGAAAAGGGCAACTGGCTGTATTTGGGTTCAATTGAAATACGGGTTAGCCCATTGGATAATACCTATTGGCTATTTTCAGCAGCAAACCTATTGATTATATTCGACTGTTTCTACCACTCACCCGTCCATTTGCTATTTGATTCATTATAATTGCACAGAACTCTGAATCCATGCTATATTATATATGGATACATGATCGTTTCCGTTGATACATTTTGTTTAAAACTTGCTTCCCATTGTATCCCTATTTTTTGCAAATCGACAGTTCCATCAACGGCTGCATTTTGTTCTAGCATAGGTCAAGCAAGATAATCAAAGAGTATCGATTCGACTGAAAATGCTACGTAATAAAAAAATCCTGGAGCACTTGGATTCGTGGATTCATCTGTTTGAAATATTGTTTCTGTCTGACATAACTATGAGAGTAACTGGAAATACTACACGGAGAGAATTGAACTTGAAAAATGATTGTGCAGTAACAGTAGAGAGGTAACAACCTGCAGTTTCTAAGATTGTTACTGAACAAATCACAATTTTTCATGAAAATTAAATTAAATTTCTTGTTTAAAATAGGAAACTTTACCGAAGTGTCTAGTAAATTTTGATGTCCAGTAAAATATGCAGAATAGAAATTTAAAAATTGAGTGATACAAGTGAAATTTTATCGTTAACGGGAGAAACCAGTTTAGGAGGCCGACATTTTGGTGTTTTTCGTGAATTTGTTTTAACAAGGAAGGAATAATCAGAATTTGTTTAAACTTGGAGAATATTTTATTCATATTTTGAAGTTCACTTTGTAATTTTTTCAAGTCATTTCCGCCGGAAATAGTGGAGTTAGAAGCTGCTGTCCATGGACGACTTTTTTTCAACTGGTGGGCATTCTAGCTCAAAAAGTTACTGACCAATCGTTCTGAAAAGTTGTGTGAATATTCTTTATTCAATGACAATCTATGTGAACCTAACTCTGGGATGATATTATTATTATAAATATTTTTTTATGCAAAAAAGGTGAAAAAACATGGTATAAAAAATGACATTGTGTTCAAATTCCTCAAAAACATGCAATTTTCAACTTTTTTGATCACAATTAGGTTCATATTCTTAGGAAATATGTTGTTAACGAAAAAAAAAATTGTAATGATTACAGATAAAAATTGTGACTTCAGGAATGCCCACCAGCAAAAAACTCGGATGGCGATCGTCCATGGACAGCAGCTTCTAAATCCACTATTTCCGGCGGAAATGACTTGAAAAAATTTCAAAGTGTACTTCAAAACATGAATGAAATATCTTCTAAGATTAAATAAATTCTGATTATTCCTTCCCTGTTAAAAAAATTTCCTGTTAAAAAGAATGTATTGGGATTGTGAATAAATTGTTATCGCGATTTTCATAGTAAATTAGTAAAAAATGCATTTTTTCATGGCAACGAAGGAATTCTGACTATTTGTTTATACATGGTATTTATGCAATTGATAAATAATGAATATACATATTTTTTTTATACTCATGAATGTCTTACGGACCATGTACAAATGAAAAATTCGCTATTCGTTGCGGCAAAAGTTGTTAAATAATGAAAAAAACACAAAAAAAAGTTGGGACAGCGTAAGTCTCGGCATGGCTCAAAGGTTTAACTATCGTAGGAGTACACTTTTTTGATTATCGCTCTGGCTCCAGTTTCAGAAACAATGTTTCTATTTTGATTTATTGCATTATGTGTCAGAGATATCCTGGTTCGAATATTGAAATGTGATACGAATTCCGCCATTTTGGTCGTCATAATTTGGCTCGGTGTAGCTCTGAAGGAATAAATTGGTATTTACCTCGTGGTCCATTTTTCGTTGGGAATCTTAAGACTTTTCTGGAGATAATATGCGGAAAAATAAAGTGAAAAACTTGCTACACTTAGATGTACTTAATTTAACGGTATTTTTATTTTTATTTTATTCACCGGAAACATGTGAACGATGGCAAGAGTCGTCACACTTGTGGCACTACTGTAAATGATGCTGTTCTGCTCACTGTCACTTACCTGCATTTCCCGCCACGGTAAACAATATAAATAAACGAAGTCGCGATATCCATAAAAATAGAAACATAATTTGAATGCGTATTCTTCCCGCCTGACGCTGATGCGCCAATGGGAATGCCGATAAGAGGTTGCAGCGTCAAGCGTAAAAGCTAAAACGTGTTTAGCTTTCGCAGTTTTGACGCTCGATTTCTGGAGGGGGAAGTCACGTGACTAGCTTGACGCTTGAAGCCAGCGTCTAGCCTCTGACTGAAAAGGCGCACGCATATGAATTGACGATTGGAGATAGGGGTTTTGATTCAATTTGTATGGCACCGATATCATTTTTTTTTTTATATATAAACATGTCTCCGCAGTATTGGCTTTTAAAATATTTTTTATTTTACTTTTTAGGGCTTTTTTCGAGTTGGTTTTTTAACATTTCTTCTATGGCATTCTAGTCAACAAGTTCTCGAAATGACTAATTACAAAACAGGTGCCAAAATTGTTCATGAACGAAAGAGTTTTAATTGGCAGGATTTAAATCAAAGCATAAGGATTATTTTTAATAAAGGTTGATCGGTCATCATGTAGTTGTGAATAACTGCATTAAATTATAATTTTATCAACTATGGTGAAAGATTTATTAATAGAAATTTGATTGTATTATAAATTTTACTATATTAGTAATACGAAAAATGAGCAATAATTTGCAAATTAATCCATTGATTCCATTAAACATAAGTGAGTGTTACATCATCGCTTGAGAAAAAAGAAAGAGATATCCGAAGGTCGATTGATATCAAAGATATGCAAAACTAGACTCACACGTTGAGATATTAACCACGAGATGCGAGCCTTCCAAATTCGTGTGAGTCGGTAGCCGTCTGCGTTTTGCAAAATACATACTAGTAAATCGATAACCAAATAATTTGGTAGGAAATACTAATATAAATGATTGAACTAGATTATTCATTGAAATAACATAGATTTCATTGAGTGACCGAAAGCCGTTACGATAAAACGATATAAAATAATGATTACCTGATTTAGATCATGAGAGGTAAGATTTATGGTCAATAATTCCTTGGATTAATATTGACAATTCCCAATGAAGTATTCATCATTTTCTTGACATTAATGGACAAGATTATGTGTGACGTCCATTGATTTGAGAGGTTGAGACCTGAGTTATTTGACCCTCTCAAGCCATCTTCCTCCATTTTTTTCCTTTTTTTTGTTTTTTTTTTTTCTATTATGCATATGTATATGAGGCATTCTACGCCATTTCGAGTCCCCGTGGCCTCGACCATTTTTAATTTTCCTAAATTTTTTTTATAAAATAATACCCCATCGAAGGAATATCCGAACCAATTTTTAGATTTGTATCTCATGTCTTTCATGAGTTATAATTTTTCAAAAAATCCAGATTTTAGAAAGTTCGGAAATGTTTTAACGCTAATATCGCTGGAACTAATCGACATATCGACTAATGCAGGGTTGCTACGCATTGTTGACTTCGAAATTCTCTGACTTTTCCAGGTTTTCCAGACAAGTTTTACAGATATTCCAGAGAGAATATGGTCAAATATAGAGCACTTTGCTTTCATGAAATGTTTATTTTCAAGAGCGAAAGACTAGAACTAAAGTTTGGTTCGGAAAAATCACAAGTGATCACAAGCCCGTCATATCGGGCCGAATTAGCGAGCAGAAAGAAAAGAGCGGCGAAAACGTCTAAATCTTCGTCATCGGACGTTTCCTGCATTTTTTGCGATGAACTCTGCGCACAATCTTCTGAAGATTGGATCTACTGCACTTCATGTCATAAGTTGACTCACACCTCGTGTGCTGATGTCGAAGATGATGACTACAGTTATCAATGCGATTTTTGTATATAATATAAAGAAAATAAACTTCTGTCAACAGTTTGTGCATTGATTGCTACCCTCAGCCTTTTCTAATTACAAGTTTAACGAAAAATGGGGAAATTTTTAATTGTTTTCTTTCACGGTTTCCACGTTTTCAGGTTATTGTCTCAAATTCATCATTCAATAGCGTATAAAAACTTGCAGGAATTGTTATGAAAACATAATCTGAGCTTAAAAAAAAATGTGAAAATTTCATTTTCCTTCATTTTTGGGAGAGCCCACTTTGCCCCAGAAATTAAAATTTTGGAAGAGCCCGCTATGCTCCATGTTCCCCTATATAGTAGAAGAATTCAAAAAGATGTTATTGTAAATTTTTTCTGTCAATGCCAAAAAAATTAAAAATAAATTTAAACACGTGTCTACAATAGATGAGGAATTTTTTGTTTCTCCACTTGCTCGTTTGAAAATATGTGAAACAGGAGACCAAAAAAATACTTTATTGTGTCATTGACGCAGCTTGAAAACGTATTTATTTACTTCTGCTAGAAGATTATCCATTATTATGTAAATAGTCGACAAATATTATTTTTCAGTTACACATATGCACGTTTCAATAATATGCGCAGATATCAAGAGGCGCGGTAGCGGTTCGACGCCAAGTATTAAGAGGATGGATCAGTTACCTAACCTCACATCGAATTTTCGAAGTTGAAATTCTACGATACGGTTTGACCGATTACAAAAAAGCTCCGTCAGCCCACGCAGGACGATGGCAAAAATGGGCTGACAAAGCCTTTTTGTAATCGGTCAAACCGTATCGAAGAATTTCACTTTCGAAATTTGCAACTATCTCTCTCGCACTCACGGTAGCAAGATACCGACTGACCTATACCCTTAAAAAAGAAAGCTTGCGCAAGCCCTGCCGCACTCTTATATACGCGAATATGATGGTTTTCGGGCTTCTCATATTTTTCAAACTGCTCTCACGGTGGAACGGTTTGAGTAAAAAATCTGAATATAAGGGACGATTTTTTTTCGATTTTTCTCTTTCCATTGATCTTTGTTGTAAGTTGATCCGTCCACCCAATCTCGAGATATGATAATTTTGTGATTTAAAATCGAATGTTTGGGGAACTTCTGTCCCTTGGAGTCGGAAAGACGTAAGAAGCGCTTATTGGCATTTGGATATACGTCCTTTGCGAGACTGGTAGACATTTGTCTACCCTGCAGTCGCCAAGTCCACTGAACTAGGCTGCCCCCACTTATTGCGCGCCGCTGAGCGAGAGACAGCCGCATGAAGCCACGTCCCCACTCTTTCGCCCATAGCGCGCGCTCTCTCTTCCTCGTTCAACAAGAGCATATGTTTAATGGTCGTTTTATAACTAAGGTCGCGACTTTTTAATACTTGGCGTTCTTTTTTTACTTTTTTTAACATGAATAGAATATACTTCAATTTCGAAGCGGATGGTTGATAAAAATATTACAACTTTTGTTCACGGTTGTGGAGACGGTCGTTTTATTTCTTGTGATTAATGTGAAATTCTAATGTGTCAATTCTGGAAAATTTTCAGAGATTTTTCAAAATTTCTTGACTTTTCACGGATAATTCCAGGGGGTAAGAAATTCCCTGAGTTTTTCAGGTTTTCTCTGTTTTTCATATGCGTGACAACCCTGTAATGTCAATAAATTGATTTTTTTTTCATTTTCGTTCATATTTTTATAAAAAAAGGAAAAAAATATGAATCATCGTTTTTTTTTACATCTGAAGTAAAACCTGTTTTTTTTTAAGATGATTGCCATATTTATTTATTTTTTTTCCAAAAGTTCTCTAAAATAGTATGACCAATTATACGATTTTTAACGCTGGTCCGTTCATGGGCCCATTTTTCCTTCAATTTTTTGTTGAATAAATTACATTTTTTTAAATAGAAATTTGAAGTTTTTTGTATGATTCGCATATTTTAATCGAAGATATAACCAATTGCATGATTTTTAAGCCTAGTTTGATTACACTGGCACACAAAAAAAAGTGGTCTGTACATTTGACTAGACCCACCTACCTATATGTATTTTGACACGCTGAATCCGAATCTGAGGTCCGTTTCGTTCGTACACCCTCAAAATTTTGTGTAAATTGCAAAAAATCGCTAAAAATGGCTAAAAATTGCGATAAATTGCAGTTATTAAGATGAAAAAAATTTTATGGAACTGGATCGAGTATGATTTTCATGTAGTTCGATCCGCTGAATCTGAATCTGAAGTTTATTTGGCCCATTATCCCTCTAAAATTGGAGTAAATTGCGAAAAACCGAAAAAAATTGCAAAAAATCGCAAAAACTGCAGTTATGGAGATGAAAAAAATTTTTTGGACCTGGATCGAGTATGATTTTCATGTAGTTCGATCCGCTGAATCTGAATCTGAAGTTTATTTGGCCCATTAACCCTCCAAAATTTGAGTAAATTGCGAAAAACCAAAAAAAGTTTACTTTTAAAACAATGTAATGTTTCAACCATGGGACGTTCGCTTACAAAGTGCGAACGTGTTTTTTCTTATGAATGGTAAAAAATATGAAAATTATTTCGATGACCATTAGACTTGACCAAAAAAGTATTAAGCTAATAACACCTATAGTTATAAAACATTGATAAAAAAAACTCCAAATTGATAAAAATGAATTCCAAAATAATTGAAAGACAAGGCGCCCACGATTGAACCAGAATCGTAAGAGATCTCCTAAATTCTGACCAATCTCGAATCTGTAACATTTTCGAACATGTTAAATAATGCATATTAAACTGTATTATTTCTTTTAGGCGAATTTTTTTTCCATATGTCGACTGTTGGATCTCTTTCAAAACTGGAATTTCGACTAGAATTAAAAACATACATTTGATCACAATCAAACTAGGCTTAAAAAATATGCAATTGTTTATATCTTCGATTAAAATATGATTCATACAAAACAATTCAAATTTCTATTAAAAAAAAAATACTTTATTCAACAAAAAATAGAAGGAAAAATGAGCCCACGATCGGACCAGCGTTAAAAATCGTATGATTGGTCATACTATTTTAGAGAATTTTTTGAAAAAAATAAAAAATGCGAATCATCTTGAAAAAAAAAATAGTTTTTACTTGAGATGCAGAAAAAACGTTGATAACGATGATTCATAATTTTCCTTTTTTTTATGAAAGTATAAACCAAAATGAAAAAAAATCAATTTATTGACATTTGTCAATATGTCGAATAGTTTAGGAGATATGGGCATTAGAACGTTTCCGAACTTTCTAATATCTGGATTTTTTGAAACATGGTAACTCTTGAAAAACTAGAGATAAAAATCTAAAAATTGGTGTGGATATTTCTTTCATGGGGTATTATTTTATTAAAATATTTTAGGAAAATTAAAAATGATCGAGGCCATGGCCGCTCGAAATGGCGCGGAATGCCTCATATAGATCAAATAAAAATATGCGAAAATCACATCGTAAAAACAAAACCTAATCTATCATCATCATGTAATCATCCTAATGGACATGGAATCATGTAAGCAGGCAATGGAACGATATATTTATTTTTTATTTTTACAGATATTTTAAACAGATTAGGATAAGTTAATTAGTAAATCAGGTTAACGGGGTCATCCCATGTGACAGCTATTTTTTTTTTCGCCTTTTTGGGAATTTTTTTTGATGAACCATTAAAACACAATATCTTTGAATTTTTACCACACATTTATTAACATTTTTACAGTCCCTCAGAATTTTATCAAACAAAAATAACGAGTTGAATCGACTTTACACCGTTCGGAAGACACTCATGTGTTGGTTGACGACTGCCATGATTCCGGAGGTTTTGCTTATCTGAAATCAAAAAATCAAACGGCATTTTAATTTGTAGATCTGAGACTATCGCTGGAACTAGAGTAAAGTAAAAATATCGAAAATTGAATTTTTAGCACAGTTTTAAAAGTCGACAAAAAACGACGAAACTTGGAACATAACATTTAAAACCGTGCCAAAAATTGAATTTTCAATATTTTTTACTTTATTCTAGTTTCAGCGATAGCCTCAGGACCACAAATTAAAATGCCGTTTGATTTTTTGTTTTTAGATAAGCAAAACCTCCGGAATCATGGCAGCCGTCAATCAACGCATGAGTGTCTTCCAAACGGTGTAAAGTTGATTCAGCTCGTTATTTTTGTTTAATAAAATTCTGAGGGACTGTAAAAATGTTAATAAATGTGTGGTAAAAATGCAAAGATAGTGCGTTTTAATGGTTCATGAAAAAAAAATTCCCAAAAAAAAACGAAAAAAATAGCTGTCACATGGGATGACCCCGTTAAGAATTTAAATTATTAAAATAAATTTTTGTAACAATTTAAGGTGTTAATTGAGTATATTATTTATTGGAGGCACGAGGGGCTGTGTCAAAATTATATTTATTTACAATCATAAAGCTTTTTCAATTTCAAGTTTGCGAAAATTTGTTATACGCGCTCTTCGAGCACTATATTTTTTTCGGAAACATCGTGCTTTTATCTTGCTGAAATATAAAAATACTTATTTAAACCCAAAAATCCCCATTACTTAACCGTACTACGATTTAATATTAATATTAATATTATTATTAGTATTATTAGTATTTTTAATTGCGAAGAGAAATTATACAGCATACATAACGTGAAAATATACCCCCTCTACGACAAAGTCCAAACGTGGACACGCGCACCAATCAGGGAGAAGCAACCTCGCGCTTCCCCACCATGCGACTCTCGACCAATCATGCGTGACCGACCTAGTATAAGTAGAGACGCTCCGCAGCGCTTAGAATCACTTTTTTCTGGAGCGAGTGCCGAGCAGGCACCTTCCCAAGAATTCCGACTCCGTCACATATCTCTCAATGCTGTTACAAATTTTTTCTACAATAAAATAACTCTTCTTCGATTATCTTGACTACAACTTGTTCATTCCTCGGGCCAACTCGGAAAATCTTCTATGGATTTCGGATCGCTCTTTTCCGAACATCGTCTTTTTAAAATTAAGGAAGAACACCGTGCCGGATCTTTAGCTCTACGGATCGGGACATGAAGTTAACAGTCCTTTTCAGGATTTATAACATAATTCCCTGGCACTCCTGCCATCCCGATCCCCATCCAACGCATCGAGATACCTAGAGATTCGAGTTCGGTGGCTGTAGAAGCTCACTTGAAATCTATATGCCCGATACGGCAGAACCTAATCTCAAACGTACCATACCACACTGTGTTCGTGCATTCGAAGCATTCGTCCTAATTTGCATCGTTTTCAACACTCGTTTCTTTTTTTTATTTCGTATCAACATTCTCGTATCTCCATAGTTACTTGTCGTTTCGATTCGCTAAATTCTCAACATCTCTAAATTCTTATACTATTATATATTAGTTTTTCGAATTTTCTGATCCGATTTTGCTGCTTTTTTTCGTTTAATTTTTTTCCAATTTTATTCTTTTATTATGTTTTTTTGCATTTGTTTCACCGACGCGTGTAACAAATTCCCATGAAATTTTTATTAGAAATAAACATTTTTTAAAAAATTGTTATGAATTATAAATAATTAACGAACTTTGAGGTAAAATTTTACATTTATATTTGAAACATTTTAAACGCACATCAAAACATTCATAAGACCGTCCAGGGAAATTACTACCGACCAACAAATTTCAATCTATTTTCGGAAACTTTTAATTAAATTCAATAATAATCACAATTCCCTGTTGTTTCTGAGTTTCTATGCAGATTTCTCGTGGCAGTTTTCCAAATACAATCATTCTTTGATCGTAGGGGGTGACTTCCTGGATTTCATACACTTTCTAAGATCTGAACGATTCATCCTAAAGC
>OZ022424.1:10277699-10351179 GCA_963989365.1 Rhimphoctona megacephalus
CCAGACCGTAACCTAACCCCAGAGGGGTTAGGGCGATCTACAGTGTTCTGTATGGTTGGTTATATAAGGTCATACCCAGAAAGAGAGAGAGAGAGGGTTGAAACAGCCCCTTTTCAGGAATGACATCGCGTGGAACGATACTTGACCCACTTGCCTTTATCATTGGTTCTCTACGCTTGTACCCTTTCTCATCCTTGCCACCAACTCTCTATCCTTCCCCAGTCTTACCAAATACTACTTCTCAATAGGTCTCTATCCTCAAGTCCAGTGTCGACGTCTTATGAATAGCACCGTTACAAGCCATTTCCTAGATACGATTCAAGAGCTTTTACCACATAACCCATGTTCAACCCCTTTCCTTTCCCTCATCTTATTCTCCTTACTCCCTCACGTCTGAAACCAGCATCCGGATGTTCCACGACGAGTATTCTTGACATCGTAATTGGCGTTATTGAACAATCATTATGACACTAGATGAATCCCGACATTTTCAATGTCTAAATTTGCATATTGAATGCACCCGATGTTTGCGTTATGCGGTCAATACATAATTTGACTGCTTAAATAATAAAAAAAATTCGGATCGAATCAGCGCCTGAAAATGTTTTTTTTTTTAACAGATTTCTTACAAAACTTGGACTCACTCCTGGAATTTCAAAAATGAGTTATATTTTCGGAATTTTTGGGTTAAAACACAAAAATTTACAACAAAAAAATCCTTAAGCTCGAATGTATTTTGACATTTTGACTATTCAACAAAAATTGCTATTACTAAACTTCTATCTGGCGAAAAATTCCAGCTATATCTAGTTGCCTTCGTTTTCGAATTCTCTTCAAAATGACACTTGATTTATATATTTATATTTTTTTTCCATGGAATATTCAAAGGTTAAGTTTATACAAGATTCTTTATAAATTCGTTTACACTTGTGTGCTTTGAGAGCACTCGATCAAAGATGATGTTCCATCGTCTTCGACCGAGAATGCTATCACGATTTCGGACTATCGAGTGTTGGCAATATTGTCCCGAGGCTATTACACCCGGATTGAAGTATTCCTGTGGTATTGGATCGCTTGCACCCTCAGCACCGGGGATAGGAAGAAACGATAGATAGAGAGGATGAGGTATGATCAACGATTTCCGTGTTTATCTTTCGTGCATCTTCCGGAACCGATTTAACACTTGATCAAAACTGCGAACTTTGCGTGTACAACAGCAATTCCATTCATCTTTATTTTCTGCCCTTATAATCGACAGCATTTGTTTGTAAGGACTAAAATTTCTTTTTTCCGCCACATTCCCACAAATAACAAAACATTTTTTTCAATCGTACTATACAAATCACTTTATTACAATAAAAAACATATATTTACAATATACAAGCATATGATGACAGTGCGACTCGTATTTTCGCGACAAAAACGCCGCGAACGTGATAAACGAGAGACTTTGGTACGGACAAGGAATATGAAACAAAATGATCAAATAATGCTAAGGAGAAAAAACAAACGAACGGTATATTGCGCGATAGAAAGCGTTCGATAAACAAATGTACGACATTGTCCTTTTACTCAGCCAATTGATAATATTTGAATTCGTTATTAATATTTGTTTCTTTTGAGACGTCACACTGAGAAAAAGAAAAAAAATGAAGTTTCATGTCTTCGTTTTCAGACCTAGTGTGGTTTTTGCGTGTTAAATGTTGTAAAACGAAAAGAGGCCTCATTCAAGGACAATGTTGTACAGTGCAGGTACGAAACGGTCAAAAACAAAAGAGATCTCTGATGAAAAGGTTTATGAGGGTAGAAAAAGGGGCTGTGGGGGGTTGGAAAAATGGGAAGAGAGATCAGTTGTATGCCTCGTGAGTACCGTACCCAGCCGCGTACTCTTGAAGCCCGTGTTCACTGTGATTTTCCTCATGATGACCTTGCTCTTCAACGTGAAGTTCTTGATGAGGATGGTGATGACCCTGACGCTCGTAATGAGCATCAGCGCTGTACGTTCCACCGGAATGATCGTTTTTTCCGGAATTGTGAACTACAGCGTGGAAGCCATCCTTGTCCGCACGATAAGTAACGACTCTGATGGTACCGCCTGGTTCCTTAACGCTGTACTCACCCGTGACGCTACTTCCTGGATTACCAATAATACACAAGCTTAAAAGAAAGGCTAGTCGAGTCAAGGGAATATAAAATAATGAAAATCTATAAAAGAAAACAGTTAATGGATTGACTTGATAGAGATGAAAAATGAATGAGTTACAAGCGACAGCGATGGATGCGCGTCGGTGTGTGACTCTGGCGATCTCCCAAGTCAAGCATCCGCGAACGAGGCCAATACTTGGTTGGGTGGCCGCTTAGCCATCTTTATCCGCTTAGCCACTGGCTCGCGCATCAATCGCTGAGCGGGAGACAGTTTTTCTGTGTTTCTGATGGTGCTAACCAACTGAAACTTTGTAAAGATATAGCTGGATGTATCAGCCGAGTTTTCCACAGTTTCCTTCGGCCCTTGTGCAAACGCGATGCAGTAATGCATTAGGAAAGAGTGGCTGAGGGCAACACTCTTCGGAGTTCTCAGAGAAACATGGAAATTAGTAAAGTGATGCTAAAGGTATAGGATGGACTCGTAAAAATCCGCAAGGGAAACAAATAAATATATTACAAATTATACAAACATTCGTTATCTTTTTTTTATAAAAGTTCCCTGAAAATTTCAAGGTGATCGGATTAAAATTCACAGAGTTATAGGCTGTTATGTTGAAGCCCGTAGGAACGCTAGAAGCGTCTTTTCGAAACTTCAAACGCGTTTATCTCAAAACTACTCTTCCAAAATTGGTGAGCAAGATATCTCGAAAACTATTGCATCGATTTTTATGAAATTTCTGGAGCTTTTTTTGGATATAAAAATCTAGTATTTAATCGAAGGAATTACTTTTCCGATGCATACTTTCGATTTGACGAATGAAAAATTCTGATTTTTTTTCGCAAAATCGAGACTCACTTTGTAAACCCGCCATTTTGTTTTAAATTGATATTTCGGAAATTCCTTCGATTAAGGGGCCAGTCCACTTTGAAAATTTCAAAAAATCGATTTTTTTTTACTGTTTTCGAAAGTACATACATTCAGAAATATTGTGTCAAGATTTTATGAACATCCGAGCTCTCTAAGTATTTTTTTTTTTTACCTGAACGTCAGGACCTCATTTCGTCTACCTGAGCGTATAAACTTCAAACGCGTTTTTCTCGAAACAACGTTTTCAAAATCTAGCTCCGTCGTATCTCTAAAACTAATAAACCGATTCTCTTGAAATTTGAACCATATATTGTAAATATAATTTGCAACAAGATGACCCTCGATGGTTTTAAAATTTTGATTTTTACTCTTTTTTTTGTGAAAAACTGCGAGAAAAACGCGTTTTTTTTTACCTTTCTCGTTTTTCATCTGCCATTTTCTTATTTTTTGATAAAACTTTATATCCGAGGGTCATTTTGTAGCTGGTGTCATACTGAATCTAATGGACTTTGATTTTTTTTGTTTCAGACAAGCCGTTGCCGAGTTGTGATGGAGCTACCTAGCCCACCTATTTTTGAGGCGTTACGTTAAACTATAGTTTTTATACTTAAAAATGAATAAAAATGAATTAAAATTTTTTTTTATGTATTTCAAGACTTTGTTTATCAAGCTCAACAACTTTTATATTCATATCTTTTATAAAATCCTCAAAAAAAAATCGCGAAAATAGCCTTTTTTCGTGGATCCAAAGTGGATTAACCCCTTAATTACAGGAAGGAAAAACTAATATAATACCGTTAATATATTAGTTTATCCTGTAATTAATCGAAGGAATTTCTGGAATCTGGTTTTTTCATTTCAAATGACCTGGGTCGGAATGAGATTGCTCACTGCAAAAGACGTTTTTCAAAAATGCTTCCCGGAAATCGGTTGTATCCCCGTTATAAATAAATATTTTTGTTTATAACGGGTTTATTATATTTTTGTTTATAAGTTATTTGTTTATAAGTTATAAACAAATATATAATATATATTTGTTTATAATTTATAAAGTAACATTTTATATATAAAATGTTACTTTTTAATGTAGCAAATTCCTGTTAAGATTTATAATCCCGATTTTCTAAAAAAAAGTTGCAAAAATGCGTCTTTTTCGGCCCTACAAATGAATATCACCCGTTAATATAGTCTTCTTGGTTTTATGCAGAATAGTGTGGACAAAGTTTCGATTAACTTAATTTAGTGTCTAAAGCTTGATTAAGGATGCTTGTCTTAGGGACTGCAAACTTTCGAAAATTGTTTGCGAAAATTCAGCCGTTTTAAGACGTTAGTCTTAGTAGTTAGTTAATAGTTGGGTTTTATACAAAAATAATATTTTTTAAACAAATTTGTTCAATTGACAATCAGACGGTTCTATTGTTCCTCGTATGAAATGAATTTTTTGATTGTTTAGAATGATTGTTAATTCTTTCGGAATGTTTTTGTTTTTTTTTTTAATTTCTCAGAAATTGTGTATATATGATGTTGAATTTTTTTCCAAAAACATGTGCAGCATTTGTGATTTTGGTATAAATTTTATCAATATTTTTTAAAAAATCTAAAAAATGGGAAGATTCTAAAAAAAATCAGATGCATTTGGAAAAATCACCAAACTCATTTCAGGCAACGAAAAACAAAAATTGTATGATTAGTTGTCGATTGATAATTAGTTCAAACAATATGTTAATACCTTTAAGCTTTATGATTTTTAAACAACAATGTTTAAGATGCAAAGGCAACCGAATTTTTTTCAAATATTCGTCGAATTGCGAACTTTCGAAATTCCGATCAAATACTGCAAACAATGTTTCTTTAGACTAATTACCAATGTGGAACCATGACTAACCATCGCGAGTTTCCTTCTGTCCATGAAAATCACCAGTATGATAATCTTCAACGCCATAAGAGAACTGATACTTTGGATGTGCGACATAATCAACGGTATAACCGTGATGAAAATCATCATGTACACTTCCCTCGTCAGTAGTGTCGTGATCGTGGCCTTCATCGTGAATCAAATGGTTATGCTCGCTAGTGTGATGGACAATGTACGGTACTTTCACTTCGAACTCAGGTCCCTCAACCGGTCCATGAAAATGCATGAACGAACTCGCTACAGATACGTGGTGATCGTGCAAATGATGATCATTGTGTTGGTGATCGTGATGTGGTTCCCCTTCCAATGATATGACACCAGCTTTGCTAGTACGAGTAACTGCGAGGTAGCTCAGAACGAGCGTTCTCCACGTGAACCAGGACTGATAACAAAATGTATAAAGATAATTATTAGGATATAGAGAAACTGATCACTTTAGCCTCGAATCCACTGTTCGGCGTTACGGAATCAAATTTCAGATGTTTCCGAAGGTTAGTGTGTAAAAATGGTCGAATTATATTCGTAGATAACACGAAAGAAAATTCTGGGTCACAAAAACCCATGCGTGGTATAATGAAGCTGCTGATTTAGTGTGATGTCCAGGGGTTGAAATGAAATTCCGAATATTTCAATGACAATTGTCCCCATGAGGAGGTACAAAAGAAAAATCAGTGAAACAGATGCAGAGGGAACTTGAATAGGAAAAAAATGACTCAGGCCTGAAGCACATGTGTTCTTTGAAGCACCCATCTATTTCTATTATTCTTCTCATCTCGAACTCACTCGTACGCAAAGGCTTCAAACAAACACTTGAAACATGTGCGAAACAATCAGCGGCATCGAACGGATTGCCGAAGAGAAAACGAATGGTTAGAAGATTCGATGCAGCCATGTACTTTTGGCACATGTGTTCATACACAGAAAGAGAGAAAGAGATGTTGTTTGAGATGGTGGCAGGAAGGGTTGGGCAGGGAAGAGCTGCTCCGTGATTCCACGGATCTCTGGGTTGGTACTTTAATCCCAGAAATTTCTCATTTTTTCTCCTTTTTCCAAGAATTTTCTTCGGAAATTGCGTGATGAAAGCAGCTGTATTGTTCCCGTCAGAAAGTCCCAGCATTTCGAGAACTGGCTGGAGAATTCTGATTGAATGTTAGAGGGAAGAGTATTTGGACCGTCGCGCACGTGATGCCTTTCATTCTCTCTCTCTCTCTCTTTCTCTCCCTAGTGTTCTCTCACATATATGGAAGTCCATATATGCCTCAGACGAGCCAACAACGTCGGATAGCTCCGCGAAAGCGTTCCGGTTTTAATTACGGACTCTCTCACTGCTCGCTCGCTTGTTGGCTCTTCCAACATTTTACTACAACTTCATTTTATCCGTTGACTTTCCGCTGTTGTTGCAGATGTTGCTGGCAAAGCTTTTACCGAAGAATCATACGTTCTCTCTCTCTCTCTCTCTCTCTCTCTCTCTCTCTCTCTCTCTCTCTCTCTCTCTCTCCCTCATCCTTGCTGACGGTCTCGTGATATCGATTCGTTCATTTGATTTCTTTTACTCAATATATCGTCCCAGTTCTATCACAAGTCTGATCAATTTCGCTGATGGAACGTTTCTCCTCCCCAGCAACGGACCGATATCGCTCAGACAGTTTTCATTCGTTATTTTTCTCAGATTTTCCTTTTATCGCACATTACAATCTCATTGTACGAGATTCAACACAGAACTTCACTGGTTTGTACTAATCTTTGAACACCACACTATATCAGCCACCTGATTACATCACACATGGGCCTGTGAGATCCAAACTTGATTTCTTTTGTCGATATCTCCGAACATAATTCAACAAATGGAACCTTTTTTCAATCGTTACACCAGACACTAAGAAGAATATACATATCGTTATGATCAACATCGATCTTGTGATTTTTATCATTTAAAAAATAGAAAAAACTTTGAAGTTCAAATTAATCAAATTTTCATTCGGGTCGACCAGACTCAGTGTGAAGTTTCAGGGTTTTCTCGTGTTTTTTCGACTTCGTTGTAATCCAAACCATTAATCTACGAATGATTTACGTTGGATGTACCTTGAGAGTCATCTTATTACGTCAATGTTTTATTGAGAGGTGGTCAGATGAGAACTGCAACTTTCATACCAGCTGCAGTAGCCTTTTATACTGAGTTTGCTGGTTAGTTATTCTTCGTATAAAATATACACATATGAGAGAGAAAGAGGACTCTTTTTCCTACCACCTTGAAAATGCGTGTATGCTTCTTCCGAATATATGCTTGTAAATATATATATGTATTCTTCCTAAGAGAAAAGTCGATTTTTCCGGACACTGGACTCTGCTAGTTCACGTCACTTCGTCACGGTCCCTCTTCCATTATCTTCCCTCTTTCTCTCCCTCGTAACTCGTCTTCACTTTCGTTTTTTTTCTCCCTCCCACTTTCCCTCTTGAGTTTCCATTACCCGGAGTCACATCTCTCTCTCTCTCTCTCTCTCTCTCTCTCTCTCTCTTTTTCCTTCTCTCATACTCAGCAGCATTACAGATACGTGCGAGCCAGTACGTGTATGTTTTTTAAAGTATGTTTTTTAGTCTCTGAACTCCAACGCCAATGCGCTGCCGGCGTTGAGCCAGGAATTCTTCGACTGCGTAGAACCTCAAGATTTTTCATTTTTATTGTTTTCATTCAGAGCTCACGATTAAAGGTACTTCGCACATTTTTTTCTAGCAAGACATTTTAGTCCCTGAGAATTCCGGTATTTAGAGATGTATGGAAAATCTGAAAAAATTCAAATATCTTTGAGGTGTGGTAAACATTGATTCCTCGTAATAATAATACCGAAAATTTATTAATCGTGCGGTCAAATAATAAATTGTTGAACTAATAATCAAATTTTTTTTTTCATTGTACAAAATGAGTTTTTTCATATTTTTTAATACTTGGATTTTTTTTTCAAAATAGTCTCTCGTTTGGAATCAATGCGTTTTGAATATTTTGAAATCTTCTGTTCAACGAACTTTGATTATCACTTGGAACTTCGTTATTGTGATTTTATTTTCCTAAATTGAATCAACTACTGGAGATTGAAATGTTTTTTATCGTAATTAACGAGGCCCTCGAAGATTTTTATAAAACTTTCAAACTAAAATTCATTATGAGTTCATTATAATTGAAAATTGGAAAAAAAGCATAAATAGGAAAATATGAAAATTAAACTAGTTCCAAAGTGAATTCCTGAATGACACGCTGATATTATCTGTTCCAAACTATGGTATCAAACAAATAAAAAGTACGTGAAAGTTGAAACGAAAGATTCAGATAGTCCTCGAAGGACGAGTTTAAGTTCTCCAGTCAAGGTACTTGTGGATTTAGATCGTATTTACGATAGGACACGTGGAGATCGTAGAAATAAGACTGAAAAGAAGAAGGAACGTGATGGGCAGTTTGAAAAATCGGAAAGGAAGAAAAACATTTTTAAAAAGGCGAAAGGACGAAATTGAACCAAAAAAGGTAAACTCAAAAAGCTCTATTCTCAGGCCTAGATCATTCGTGAGTAAAGAGTTGTGAAAAATTGTTGACTTTGTAGAAGAAAAAAGCTTTATCAACTGCCAACATGTTTGAGCTTACACTTAGATATTTAAAGCTTTACTTGAACTCATGTAAACGTACGAAACGTGTCTGGCAAAATACTCACATATGTACTAAAAACCACTATCCTATAAAATAGCGTACTATCCACCCATTTTGCCTTTTAAATTTCTCCATTCATTGCCTTTTCTCTTTTTCACTGTTTATATAGACTTTAGTACGACGTAAGACGAGGGAATGTCATAAAATTCGCCACGCAAATCTCGTACCGTAGGTAAATGCTATGTATATTCTACAAACTAGACGTATACGTCATATTTATTCTGCCGATGCATATGTGAATCTACACCAACGTAAAATTTTGACAATTTCGTTATTTAGCAGCTTGGAGCAATGTAATTCTTTTTTATTTAAAAAAAATCAATTAGTTATGTGAATAATTGATTTTTTTCTGTTTTTAACATAAGAGAGATAATTAAATTATTTAATTTTTCATATATTTAATCTCATTAATTACACTCTCGACAAAGAATTCGGAAAGACTTTCATTGAATAATTTTAATGCTATAATTTTAATTATTTTATTATAGAATCTACTTTTTCGGTGATGAAATTTAAAGATTTCTTCACGATATTATGGCAGTAATAAATTATTCGTAAATAGACAATACTTCAAAAAAATGAAAATACCGTTTATAAATTAGTTTCAAAGATTTCTTTAGCACACAAACGTCAACAATATTGGAGAAAAATAATGGAGGATCGGGCAGTGTTTCATTTTTTATTCCATTATAATTCAGAATTTAAATAAATCGAGGGACATATAACTAAGTAGATAATCAGGGTGAAAGTAATCGTTCAAAAATGTCAAAAGTATATTAAAATTTAATAAAAATTGATAATAATTTTTTTGAAATAATCATTCCTGCGGTTCAGTCATGATGTTTTTGAATTATAAAAAATATGCACATTTTTTTATTTCACATGAAGCGATGCAAATAAACGTAAGAGTACTTTTACGGTAATCGTGGGAGACGCGACGCGAAGATTCTGTGTTGACGCAAACTCCAGACGTGGATGACGACTTAAGACCACGAGGAGAGTCTCCTACCGTACCATTTTGCCGTTCCGCCATACGAACACACTTGTAACGCGCGTTAAATCTCCCATTAAAAATTATTCCTACCAATCTCACATATATTTCCTCGACGATGACGAGATCGCACTTTCTTTCATGATAAACAGAGTGACGGTTTCTTCCTTGAAAGTTTACTCTTTCGCAAATGAGTAACATCTCTTCAGATTTTTATTTGTTATTATGCCTTAAACACTGTTTATTTCACTGGGTAATTTATGCATTATTACGCGAAGAAAATGCTGGAAAGAAACAAAAATGTTATTCACAAAATCGACTGCAAATCCTTTTGACAAAGAACATTCGATTCTTTTCATTTTATTTACATTAAATTCAACATTGAATGCGATTGAAATTATTTTAGTTAATTTTTTTTTTTTATTGAAATTTCATTATTTCAATTTATTTCAATTTTACTATTAAATTAAAGTTATCATATTGAAATTTTTATCGAATAAAAATTTTTAAAAAGTGTCGTTTAAAAAATATGAGTTGAAAGTTCAAAAAATAAGTGAATAGTCAGCACAAATATTAATTAATTCTTCGTATTTTGAATTAAAAAATTAGATGAACTGTGTCCAAAATTCCGAAAGAGCATTAATTAATTAAGTGAATTTTTTCGATACGTTTTAAAAGCCCATGAGCCAAAAAGATCGATAATTACGAGCATCTTTGTTTTTGTTTTAAAATGTTCCTGGTGGGCATGAGGCCGAGGATAAGAGAAATGTATTAGTTTTCTTGATGCATTTTAAGGACGTGCAAGCTACGAGACCAAATACTTGAAAGTGAATCGGAAAGAAAGAGAGAAAAGAATTGTAGCTTTCTCGTATACGTGGCATTTCAAGTGAAATTTTTAAAAATCAATTGCTGTTCTTATTTCAATTTTTTCGTAAGAAACAATTAAATTCCCTAGAAAGAGCTCATTTTTATTTTTCATTCTGTTTATCATCACATTTTCAGAGTGGGTATATTTTTATTTTGCAAATTACAGTTTTTCCAATATTTTTTAATAATAAAAAATAAAAAATTATAAAATGAAGAACAAAAATGAGCTTTTTGCGAAAATTTATTTATTTTTTTTACGAAAAAAGTAAAGAAAGAATATGAATAACAATATTTTAGAAAATTGGTCCATTTTTTTCTCGACGTATGTTAAAATCTGAGTGAATATGATATCGATCATTTTTTTATAACACTAATAATTTCGAGCTTGTCACAGCCTGAATTCAAAAGATGTGAAGAAAAAATTGAAAAATTTGTTGGGCTGTAAAAAGCGAGAATAATTGGTGAAATCGAAAAATGCCAACATACGGGTCTGCTTTTTTTCTTCGAAGAAGAAAAGCAATAAAAAAAATCGCACGAATCAAAAGACAAGAGGATTTTGGAGCAAAAATTTAACGTGAAATGTCTCATATACATATCAGAAAAATGGTGGGAAAGCCAAGCGGAAGTTGGCTCGACGATAGACCGAATAGAAATACTGACAATCGAGCGGTCTTTTGTCGTCGAACGAAAACGTCAGCTCTCTCGAAGAAAATAAGTATCGAACTCGAGAGTGATCGAGCGAGAAAACGGGAGAGAGAGAGAGAGAGAGAGAGAGAGAGGGAGAGAGAGAGAGAGAGAGAGAGAGAGAGAGAGAGAGAAACGTTTCTCCATACACAGAGTTTGTGGTTTTACGCGTTCTAGAAAATCGTTCGTGCGAAACTTGAGAATTTTTTTTATCCGCAAGCTCATTACATCCATTCACTACGAAGTATAAAGCTTGGGCGAATAAAAAAAAAAACAATTATATATTTCAAGACTGATAGGAACATGCATTTATGCACATTTTTTCGTTTAATTCCAATTTTTATTTGATTGAAACTCGAATACGAACCAGTCGAGCTCAAAAATCATACTTTTTCTTTTATAAGTACTTAATCAAGAATATTTTACGCGTTAAATCACAACTCGATATTCTATTCAAAAGCAATTTATTGATTTAACGAATGTCTGATTCATTCACCATTTCTCAAATTTTAATATTTTTCATTTTTAATAATAATTATGCCACGAAGTTATAAACTGATTGTTTGAACAAATAATTCTTCGATAAATCTTCAGACAATTTGTTGTCGTTATCCAAAAGGAAAATGAATGAAATCTTGCAGATTTTCGAAAAAAAGCTTCTGTAATTATCTCTTAGACAATCTTTAATACCATTTTTTAAATTATATTTTAGCACTTTTATAATATGTAAAGAAAAATTTCAAAAAATTCCAGAAATCTCTGAATATTTTCAAATTTTTGTCAATTAAATATTAAAATCCCAATCATTACATTTTGTTGTTGTAAATCTATGTTCAAAAAGCTCTTAATGATTCCCATCCAAACTATAAATGTGATTTTTTTTTCAAATTATTTTCGTTCCTCGAAAATGAATCAATAATTGCATAATTTTGACTAACTCAACATTTACTGCTTTCATTAGCGGTTGGTAAAACATAGCACTGGAGAATACGAGACAAAAAAGTACCAAAAAGAGAGAAGCGGAGGAGACGAGACTATAGGAGTTGGGGGGTGGAAAGGGAAGGTTTGGGGAGAAAGGGTGGAGGATTACAAGAAATAATGCGTTGCGTGGGCTACTCGTCGTCATGCACAGCAGTGGCCACACTATATGCGAGACTAGGCATGGGAAAAGAGGCGGCGAGGGTGGATGAGAGGGCGAAAGCACTAACCCCTACATCGTACATCCTGACATTCGTACATCCTGTGGGTGTACGAATGTCAGTGAGCTCTGAAAATCAGTGTGCCCGTATAATAATGTCGTTTTATTTCGTCGTAGATTCATTTGCGTCCTCTCCATTTGCCCTCTTTCTCCCTCTTTCATTTTTCCTTTATTTTATTTTGTATGTACGTTATTTAATTTCAATTTTATTACTATTTACATTTTTTTCCTTTTATCTTATCTTCTTTTTCCGATCAGCAGTTGGTAGAATTATTATATATTTTTATGATTATTTTAAATTACAGTAGTTAACAAAATTATGCGAACTTTTACGTATAACGCTAATAATTCAGAATCCAAAGTTTCTCTTAACGATAGAAATAATTTTTGAATCGGAACCATATAGAGATACAGGATGTTTCATTACGGATAGTTAGTACCGTAAAGTTAGATTTAGCACCGAATTTAGAGTCGAATAATGGCTTGACTAACCTTTACTAACCCCTAAAAATCAAGTCCATATTTGGCTCACTCTCAAGACCAAAATATTGAAGATAGCAAAAAGTTATTAAGAACTTTTTCGTAGGAAAATTCTTGCTCTACAAAATTGGTCTCATGTAGTTTTGCTCTATCTCTAGCCATTTTAACAGGGTATGCGATTGAACTGCACAGACGCACTCAACTACGATGATTTTCAGCAAAGGTTACAATAATGGTTAATATACATATTGGTTCTTTTTATTCAATAGTAATGGTAATAAAAAATATTAAAATAAGTCATAATGCAACATATTTAATTACAAAAATAAGAAAAATTATAATAATAACATCGGTAATTGTTAACGAATTACAATTAGTATTGGAAATGATTAATGAGAAGTTAAGTTTATGATTATAAACATTAATGATGGAACACCCTGTATATTCGTAACATATCTGTGCGAACCCTCGCGGCGTCTCGCACCCAACGGATTTTGCCAAAAGCCAGCGCTCTAACTCTCCCCGTCGCTTCACTTTTCTATCTTTCTCTCTCCCTTTCTCTCGCCGGGACGCGTTCTTTCTCGGGGGTTAAATTAATGGGTGAATATATTCCGCCGAGGGGTTTCAAGCCGAGAGGGATAAAAAGAGAGTGAACTCTCACCTCTTTCATCCCTCTCTTGGGTTGAACGTGGTGCTCGTAGTAGCCCACCGGTTAAAACAAGCACAAGCACAAGGGGCGAAGAGGAGGCTGGCGACGTGAATGTGCTCTCTTCTTCTCCTTTTTCAACGACGCCTCTTCACTTCCTCGAATATAATTCGTGTACCGTTAGCATCAAGTGCCTCTTCTATCCACTATACAACCCTAAGAGTGGACTATAATCTACGTGTGGACTTCGTACGCGTACAAATCTACTTCATTCGTTAAACGCCAAACTCCTATTTATTCGTTTCTTGTCAACATGATTTTAATTATTTTTTTTAATTTTTAACTTCGATGCAATATAATTAATTTTAGTAAAATTTCTCTCGTGCTAAAAAGTAATATTAATTAGCTGGAAAATAAATTAAATTGATTAAAAATAGAGGTTACTTATTTTAATTAGATTGGAAGAGAGTCCAAATGTTTGGAAATCTATTAAGAACGTTTTGAATAAAAATGATTTTTTGTAAAATGTTGCTTTTTGGATTTTATTTTTTTGAACATTTTTTGGCATTTCTTTTACCTCGGTATAAATAATTATTTAAGGATGGAGTAGAGATCACTTTATTGAGTATATATTCAACTATTTCAGTACCAATTTTTATTGAAAAATATTAAAAACTTACAACGTTATGAGCTTCAGTGTAATAATAATAAAAATAATCCTCTTCATTTTCCCGAGGAAATCTTGGTAATGGATTACCTGACTATCAAAACTAAAAAGAGGTCGATATTTATATGAACATAGCAGCAGTTTTTTTTTCATCACTGTTTACAATTTTTCGAACTTTTTTTGTTTAATCGGTCTTAAAAAATAGTAATTATCAAAATTTTTAAAATCGGCAAAGTACGACCTTAGTCATTGCAATAACGAATATTTGAACAAAAAATAAAGTAAAATCGGTTCCTTAGTCTTTGAGTACTTCCTGGGATAAGATCCAAAACAATTGTTTCGAGGAAAACGCGTTTAAATTTTTCGTTGCTGTTTTCTTGACATAAAATAAAATGTTAACTCGAATATTAATATTTACTTTTGATTTGAACATTTTGTTTACATAATTTTGAACATGTATACTGCAAGAAAATACAAAAAAAATATAGATTTTTTTACCCGTCATAGTGGCGTTCCCCCTTAAACAAAAATAACAGAGTTTAAAAATCGAATGTACATGATTCATAGCCGTTGTTATGGAACATCATTTTTGGAACTCAGGTACAAAAAGATTTTTATGTCCAACGTTAATGTTTTCATTTACACCATACGTAATTAATAATAATAATGATGTGAAATAATTGATCGTGTGTCATAACTGTTTTTATATGATTCGCGTGTAGCTATATGTAAATAAAGATACATAAAAGACGGAAGAAAAAAATTGGCCTATGCAGGAAAGCAAAACAAAAAACAGGAGGAAGTCCGGAAATATAACCAAAGTGGTTACGGCAGTGCATGGTCAGACACGAGTGAAATCGTGACTATGGACAATTCTGAACGATTCACTCATGCGAACTCTTACGAATTTTCTGGACTCATTGTTTCGTAAGTAAATAATCGCTTAATCGAGTGATCAACCATCCGTGCTCGTGTATTACGAGATTTTTATCTTACCTCGTCGATCTTACGACGTCCTCGTCTTCGGAATATTATAATACATGAATTCTGTGAAAGTCCAGGCTTGAAAATCATTATTATTGACTTGAAAATCCGTTTTGATTCTTACATATATTTACAATAAAATTGAATAACATAAACATAAAAAATATTGTTAAATGAAAAAATGGTTTCTAATACTTCATCAATGAAGTTTAATGTCGATTAATAATTTTTTATTTTTTTGCTACATATATAATATATAATACGAAGAAATCTACAACAAAAATTGAAACGTACGAAAATACTTTTGAAACATTTACACATAGATTCTTGCAAGACACGTAAATTCGTTGGTTTTTCCACGAAATTCAAAATTTGTCTGGTGGAGGTATGGAAGTCCAAAATGGAGGGGGAAGTCGATAGAGTGAACAAGGAAATGAACAAACATTTAATTGTGGAACTGTGGTAAAATAATTTGAGTATAAATATTTAATTCGTGGAACTGTGGTATAATAATTCTCTATAAATTGATGCCTGGCTTTGAAAGAAATTGTACAGGTAAAATGATTGATTGTATATTTGCAAAATTAAAATAATTGAAAGAAGAAAGAAATAATTTATAATAAAGCAAATACGTAGTAAAATATGAGCAAAAATTTTTCACCAAAAAAATATAACAACGAGAAAGATAATTACTGAGTTGGAAAGGCTTTTATAAAATGTATGTAATTAAAAGTGTGAGAGACAAAAATGAGAATTTTTTTCCATTCATTTCACACAGGCGAATGAGAAAAATTTATCCGGCTATTTAAAATGTTAAAATCGATATAATTTTTTTTCTTTCTTAACTGGTTACTCGTACGATTCTTCATTATTTAGCATTCATGTGTGAAATAATCCATTAGTACGAACATACATAAAGTTAAAAAAAATATAATGCCTTTAGAGTAAATGAGAAAAATAATCACCATCACTTTCCTTCCTATCAACGATCCATTAGCACGAACAATGGACGCGTTAGAGAATTCGTGCGCGAGAATGTACAATTTATCGAGAAATAAGAGTATGTTCGTTACAGTGAACAATTAATAACTCTCATTAAGATTGTTGACCGTGAATGTCGGAAAAATAGAATAAAAAAGTAAATCTAAAGCTACAAAACATCAGCAGTCACGGTAATTTGAGTAAGTTCAACGAGCGAGAACCAAAACGAGTGCGTTGAATAGCTCTTAAATTCATTAAAACGTTACTTTACGTTTAAGATGTTTGCTTAATCTCGATCTTTGAATTGTAATCTTCAAAATTGTTTGTTTCCATTTTTAGAGAAAAAGCTATATCGATCTAAATCCGAACCAAGGAAAATGCCAGAACTTTTATTTTTCATTGTTTAATTACAAATAAGCATCAATATTGCAACAAATTTTTTTCATTTGCAATCTAAATGTAAAAACACATTTTACTTTATTTTATAAAGTTTTTGCTTATTATTATTAATTATGATAATAAAAAACAAAAATAATTATATGGAAACACAATTATTCACAGTTTGACAATTAATGCCCTCAATCCAAAGCATTTATCTGCTATCATTTATTAATGAATAGCGGCAAAATGAAATGAAATTACGCAATTGAAACTAAGTTTGTTCTGTCATTGGTATTTCAGAAATCCACCAATTTTTTTCGCCATCTACTCTGGTCTGACTACTTAAAAAATAGTAATTATCAAAATTTCAAAAATTGGCTACGTACAACCTCAGTCACTGCAATAATGAATATTTGAAATTAAAAAAAAAATTTAATTGGTTCATTAGTCTCCGAGTATTCCCTGGGACAAGGTCGAAAAAAGTTGTTTCGAAGAAAACGCATTTAAATTTTTCGCTGCTTTTTTCTTGACATAAAATAAGGTGTTAGCTTGAATATTGATACTTACTTTTGACTTGAAAATTTTGTTTATATAATTTTGAACATGTATACTGCAAGAAAACGTAAAAAAATATAAAATTTTTAATCCGTCACAGTGGCATTCCCCCTTAATTGAAAATTCGCATTTTTTATCAATTTTTTTCATTGGTTCCAACGTTTAACCATTGATTATTTTTTTTCTTTCCAATCTTGTATTATTTGAGAGAGAAAATAATTTTTCAGCAAATTAAATATGAATATTTATTATTGAATAGAATAATTATTTTCTGTATTTTATAGTTTTATTTTGTTTAATGAAAATGAAAAATAAATTAGAATCTCAATAAAATTTGACAAAACTTAATTTGAAATGCAAACTCGTGCATAGTCCATACCATTTGTATATGATTATTCAAAAGTAATTATAGAAATTTGAAGCATGCTCAACAATAACTGCTTTTTTTGTCGAATGCAAGTTTTTTCGCATGGGTAGACAGAAACGGAAGTTATAAAAATATTGCCACGTTCGCAATGCAAATGAAGCGGTTATTTTCTCTGACCCCATGCAATTTCACATCCGGACATTTTGTTATTCGTATTAAAAAATGTTCATTGTAAAAATTTGAAACAAATAATTGTTGCAAATTTTTAAATAACATTAAATTAATAAATTTAATTAAATTTGAAAAAAAAAAAATTATTAAATTTAGTCGAATTAAAAAAAATGTACAGATAAATTATTTGAAAGCAACGTTAAGAAAATGTTAAGAAAAAAAAATTCGATTCCAGAAAAATATTTTTTTTTAAATTATTTCTCCTGTTATTTATAAATTAATGTTCTATTTATTAAAATCAATCGTCAGGCGAAAAATAATTCATAATTAAAAAAAAAAAAAATACATAATTATTGATAAATTATGAGACAAAATTAAAGTATATTGAAATTTGACGTTGTGTAACACGAGAAACAGCAATTATTGCGAGTACTTTAGCAACCGAATAAAATAAGACATTATTCCTCGCAGTTTTACTCACGTAGAACATAATAATGTATAACTAAGTAATGTCTAGTATGTTGATCGTTAACGAGCTTATGCGTACATGCATATTCCCATCTGTTCATCATCCTAACTTTCGCCGACGAGAAACCAACGTTGGTCAAACGTAGATATTCCTGCGTGAGTGATAATTTTCACATTTCGAACGCATCGATAAAAATATTCAATGTTCGAGAAATTTTTGATGACACTTCAAAAAATATGCTTCGTTCTTTTCAAAAAATATGTATGCGACGATGAAAAAATGACATAAATAAATAAATAAATAAATAAACATGTATAAATATTTATTATTTTTTTACCAGTAATTTTTATTCGATCTTCAATTTATTTTATTTTAGTTTATTTAATTCTACATTTGTTACTATAAATTTGCTGTGAATTATTTACAAACATATAATTTATTATAATCGTAACATTTAAAAGGGTATGGAACAGTCACACCGCCCGCTTTAAATTTTCGAAAGTGAAATTTTTCCACACCGTTTGTCCGAGCGGATTAAAAAAAAGTATCAGCCTACGCAAAAAAATGGCAAAAATGGGCTGAAACTTCTTTATTCCGATCGGACGAACGGTGTGGAAAAATGTTCACTTGGAAATTTGGAGCTATCTCTTTCGTACTCATGCGACTGATCCATATGCTTAATATCAATGTGAAAATGATGAATTATTTCCATTAATGAAAATACCTAAATCAATTATAACCACTCGTACTATTTATTGGTGATCAAGTTCGAATTACTAAACGTTTCATTTTTTATTTACATTCATTTTTAAACCTAAATTTCCGATTTTCAATCAGGCACCATTTTGTGAAAAAAATTGAAAAATTCAACAAATTCTACGACGCGAAGGACTTTATAAATTACATTTTAAGAATCTTTCCGAAATTTTTGTTTCAGATCAACCGACTGCATGCAATCATGGGGACCGCAGTCCGTGACATGTTTTACGCCGACTTTAATAACAGCGTCCCCAGTCGATATATATTTATAAAAAATGTTGTCAATAAACCTCGATATTTATACTTTCGAATAAAATAAATTTGGATGAAATCGGACAAATAGTTTTTGAAATCACAATTCCCAAAATTCACCTATTTTTTCCGCCGTATACTGGGATGTGCCCATGTAACCGGTCAGCAGGTGCATTATGAGACTTTTTCTCATACTTATATTAAAACGATTATAACTCGAAAATTTCAAATGGCATAAGCATTTGAAATTTTTTCTATCTGCACTAAATTTATTCTTCTGTAGGATAGAAGAGTTAAAAAAATGTTTTGAATTTTTGTTTTTGAATTTTTTTAATTATTATTTTTTGGTTTTTAGTGTCAATTATCGTTGTATTTATGATTTTTTAAAAATAAAAATGTTTAATAGCCAATGTTTAGTAGTTTCACAAACCCAAACAATCACAGTAGTGAAATTGTTTTCAAGTTCCTATTTATCAAATTAAGCACTTGAAGCTATACATATGAGAAAATCTCTCATCGCGCGCCCAATATTTAAAGTGTACGTAGCGCGCCTGCTTATGGGTTAAGATCGCTTAAAGACAAAAAAAGTCGATAAATCGAAAAAATAATGAAAAAAATTTCAAACCGCCAGTATTTCGCGAAAAAAATTTTTAAAAAACTGTTACGCATAACAATAGCTACATTATATAAATATTATTTTTTTTATTTTTCATTGACAGATTACCCGTTATCAAAATTTCATTGAGACAATGAAGAGGAATTTTTTTTTATCATCACATGGAAGCTCATAACATTGTAAATTTTTATCCTTATCCTTATCCCCGATCCTTAAATAATTTTTATCCTTATCCCTGATCCTTAAATAATTATTTGTACCTGGGTAAAAAAATTCTCAAAAAAAGACAATTCGTGCTGCATTTGAATGAAATGATATAATAGCAATAATCAATCTGTATAATAGTGAATATTTATAATTAATTTAAAACATAGTGTTTGGCACATTTTTAATTGTCAATTAATTTAAAAAATTAATTCACCTTTACGATGTTAATTTTGTGAAGCAAATGGACATTCCTACCGAGCGAGAATACCGAGCTCTTTTTTATTATTTACCATAACAGTATGCATATCTTTTTTTTCCAGGCGATGGAGAAAATGACCGGATGAAATTCTCACGAAAATTTTAACGTGGTCAACGCGAAACGTGGTCGTACATTGAACAGGAGAAAGAGAGGAAGGGTTGTAGGAACGATCCCAAAAAATTCCGACGACGTGGAGAGCAAGAGAGAGAGAGAGAGAGAGAGAGGGAACGAGAGAGAGAGAGAGAGAGAGAGAGAGAGAGAGAAATGAGAAATGTTGAAGAAGCGAGCACAGGGAGGTTTGCATGTCGTCACGTGTGAGTTCCACCGGTGTCTGGGACTGTGTGCGATATAGCACTCGCATGTAAAGAAAAAAAAATCAAAATGAAAGAAGAAAACAACAAGTTGAACGCAGCATGGTAATTTTAATCGCAGCGTCGCTCCTGGACGCTTTACGCCTAACGACGGAAAATTATAATTGTACACGTTGCCAACAGCACGTGCGAATTAGAATTCTTTTTTCTCAACTCTTCATCTCCGCCAAATTTTTTCTCGGCTCCTCCCTCTGTCTCATTCTCATATACGTAATTCCCGCTTCATTTTCATTTCATTTTTCTACATCCAATTTTTCCTTCCTTCCCATTTTTCGCTTGGCCATCATCTCTTTGTTTTTTAATTTTTTAATTTTTTTAAATTTTCGTTCGTAGTTTCGTGTCTTGAGAATTTATTTATTTCTTTTTATGAAACAATTTTTTTTGTTAATGAAATTGTTGGAATATTTTGATTCAATAAAATCAAAGCTACCAGGGTTTATATCACCGAAGAAATACTCGATAATTGAAAATTCATACATCAAATTCCACAATCTGTGGTTTATAATTTGATGAACCTGTTGATTGGGCTTAGTGTTTCTTTGCCGTAGTTCGAAATCGCGTAATCCTGGAGATACAGACTGTATTTTCTTCTAATGTCCTATGCTAATCTGCCTCTCTGTCCCCACCCTTTTCCTCCTCTTGGCCTATCTGCCGCTCTCCATCTGATCCAGTTAAACCATGCGACGTATTTGAATTGCAAAGCAAAGTCTACGCGGGATTGGTACACTCAGTGGAGTTTGCGACAATAGAACACTTATATAAGCCGATTAGACGATTGAGCAAATAGATTTTCCACGATTGATGCTTTTGGTTTGTTGATGTTTTCAATAAAACGAAGATTTATAACGTACATTTGGCAGGGTTCCATGTGATTTCCATTTTAACATACTGATGGCAATTACCACTCTCCATATACAGCGAGACTACTTTGAGAGTAATCGATATCATTGATGACATTAAACCACAAACAACATGTATTTTGAAGCATTTATCATAAGGTAAGACAAAAAAGTGTTGGTTAGTAACGAGTTTTTGAACGTTAGAGGTGTAGTCTCAATTTTGGAACGTAATGATGCATCTTGCAATGACTTGAACATAAATGACATGTATTTTGAAGTATTTGTTATGATTCAAGACAGAAAAGTGTTGGTTAGTAATAAAACTCTGAAGGTTAAATGGTGTTCTTTCTATTTTCGAATATATTTATGGTAATCTCTCTTTTTGTGAAATACAATGTGGCGGTTTCGAGCGTAAGTAATATCGCGAATGATCTTCGATGAAATGCTGCATGTATTTTGAACTAATAATTATGAAGTAAAATGAAAAAGTGTTGGTTATTAAGAGATTTTCGAAGGTTAGAAGGTTTCGTCTTTCTTTTGGATGATGACAATCAATCTTTTCAAAATATAACGAGGCTACTCCGAGAATTAATACCGCAAATGATCTCGAATGTAATACAACATACGGATCATGGATCAGGACAAAAAGGGTTCATCAGTAACAAATCTGTGAGGTTTAAAAGGTGAAGTCTCCATTTTGAAATATATTAATGGTAACCACCTTTTCCGAAACCTAACGAGACTATTTTGAAGAAAATTAATACCTTGAATGACCCTGGACAAAACACAATATGTTTCTCGAAGTATTCATCATGGCGCGTGAAAAAGTTTCGGTTCGTGACAAATTGTTGAGGGTTAAAAGGTTTCATTGTTTTCGGGAATTTCCCTCGATTACTGTGGTCGCAAAGGGGAAAGGGAGACAGAGGACCCAGTGTGTCCGGCTAATTACGGTACATTGATTTTAGCCCCGGGGGGCTAGAAACGCCCCTGGTGTGTTGTACGTGCGTTGATTATACCGACGGAATGGACATCGCGACCCCTGCCCCTCTGTACTAACCCCTTCAAACCCTGGAGCCAACTCCCGACATTGTATATCTTGATGGCCATTTCCCGAACAACGTTACCCAATTATCTGATCTATATAGAATGTTACACCAAAGCCCCTACTCTCTTAACCCTCCATTTTTTCTTTCTGTTCGTTTTAACCCTTAAATTCTTCGCTTTAATGACCACAACACCTCGCTTTGTCTTGCTGGTCTGGAATCGCTGTCGGTATTACTCATTGTCACATGCTAACCTAGGTGGTTGAAGCAATCAGCCTGAGGAAAAGAGGGAGAGAGACACAGAGACTATTTCGGAACACTAATTTAGAAGACCCAGTTGGGAAATTGTCGTGTCGCTGTACACCACAAGTAATTTTGATTTTTGGGTCTCTTCCCATTGCCAAACTCCATGAAGACGAGAAGGCTATTAGAAACTTCAGAAAATCAGAAATACGATGACATTTTAGATAAAAATTAAGATGGAATAATGTTTGATGCAACTTTAAAAATGAGCAGGTAATGTTTATGAAGCGTTACAACAGTTTTATATTTAGGACAATGAGAAGAAGTATATTCTGAGTCATACAGACCCATATCTGGTGAAATAGGGTTACTATGAGATAGCATGATGTTCAAGGATCAAAAAGTACATTTATAATGATTAGGTCCTTAATTAGTGCCAGCAGTCAACCGGAAATAGTCAGTTTCCTAAATATGACCTATTTAAGTAAATAATTATGAGCATATAAGTGTTCCACATTGATTGACGTGGCTTTTGTCTTTAGTTAGCCATTCTTAGATTAACGGACACTTTAAGGGTTCCAATAAAATTCAGCAACCATTCATCGGATTTCTGATTGCGAAACTGTATGATTTTCTAAAGTTTATGATCAGGATCCATTTTCTGAAGTCCTCTGTATGCACACTGGAAACAGAGATGACGTCATGCTTATCATAGACTATTGGATCACCACATTTCACATGGTTGGATGAGTACACGTGGGTCAACGATTGCTGGGGATAGGGTTAATACGAAGAGAATCTCTAATAATGTTGGTCAACCATTGAATATGACTGGAACTGTAGAGGAGAGGGTGTTAAGTTTAGTGTGAGTTGGGAGATGGGAGCTTAGTTTCAGCTCATATACATATGAAGTCTTAAGAATCAAAAGGGCTTAACCCATGATGACTTAGTAGGAAAACAGAATGCGACAGTGACCTTCTGGGTTGAACTTAAGCAGACTGGGAGGCTAGCTTGTGGTCAGTGGATCGGTTAGATAGCTCGGTTTGACTATGCTATAAGGATATGGGACATAAGCTATATGTGCAGATTCTCGAAGCTCCGGGGTGCAGGATGCCAGCATAAGGGGTTTGGAGTATACGCCAAATGCAGAGAGACACAGAGGCTAAGGTTATAGGATGCAAACCGGGCACGTACTCGACAAAGTTCTCCCTTCTTCTTCACCCTCTTTCACCCTTCGATAACGAGGTGCTAATATGACATAATTCAAATTATGCCAGTCTCTCCCTCTCTCTCTCTCTCTCTCTCTCTCTCTCTCTCTCTCTCTCTCCTTCTCAGCCCTTGCCTTGTTCCGGTTCTTGAGACACATACTCGAAGTTGTTTCAAGTGTACAAGGGGTAAGAGAATCGTTGCATCTCACTCGTTAGCACCACCAGGGAGGCTTTGTTCCTCGGTCCTACAACTGTACATAACTCTACAGCTCCTTCATTCAAACGGTTTCTCTTTACTAAAACTTCTGAGTAGGCAATCTCCGATGGTTCTAGTTTTTTATCCATCGAGATAAGCTACTATACGATGCAGCGGATCAACACTTGAGTCGATGTACAAACAATTTATTAATGACAATGGAGCTGCCTCGAATGGCGCTCCACGTGGTAATACAAATATGGGTAAAGTAGCAAGTATCAGGGGAAGGGGAACGAACGATTAATAATGATTTGAATCACAGCACCAGCGAGCGGAAACCTGCCTCATCTCATCCTTCCCTCTCACAAAGAGGCTCCAAACTCTATCGTCCAGCATCATCCTCACCAGCACACATTTGTGGACATGGATGGCTAATCCTCCCTCCAAGGGGAATAATTCATCAACGATGCCGTTGGTCCTAGCGGTGAACCTGCCTATCCATAGGTACCTCCGGAGTGGTGGTTTCCCCCGGAATTGTCTACCACGCCGTGAAAACCACCTCCATCGTCACCCTCGCCCTGCTTTAGCGTTCTGACATTCCCCTCCAGGCACGTCCAAAGTGTCTCATCACCTGCTGCCTCCTTTCCTATACACAAGATCAATTGGTACGTTAACCCTCCGTCCTTAGTCACTTTCAGGTTCAGGAAAACGTGTCTCGAAATTTTACTCAACCCTGGAGTACATAAAAAATTACATTTTACTAAAATCACAATGTGTTGTAGATTATTTAGAGAAAAAAAAATTACAGAGCACTTCAATTTGAACTGTCCAACGAAGGAAAATTACAAGGGAGTTTTCATTTAAACTGTCCATCAAAAAGAAATTATATGGTACTTCGATGTAACATGTTCAACTGAAAAAAATTATAAATTGCTTACATTTCAGCTGCAAAACCAATAACATTTACGAAGATTTTTTTATTTGATCTCTGCAACTGTTCTTGAACGAAAACTGTTAAGAGAATACATATTGTGGCCTTCTATCCAAAGAAATGGTGAGGCCAAAGGTAAAAAATGTCTGCATCACTTATAAATCAGGGTGTACGAAAACAGTGCCAGAATCTTTGATGTAGAATTCTAATTCCTCCATCGTCATCTCTTTTTGCGAATATTTTTACATTGATCTTTTCATCAATGTTTCTTGATACAAATTGAACGGAAATTTTGGTCATGTCACGGGACCATTATTGAATGTTTTTGGTCCAGTTATCCAGTCACTTCGATGTCATAAAGCGGTTACTTAACCGCGAAAACCAGGCCACGTCAACGAAATCTACCGCAAACGTTTTCCGCTTCCTTCTTTTTTTTATTCTCCCTCTCTCCTTTCCCTTTCTTACTATACTAACCCACGATGCTTGATCGTTTTGCACATATCCTCCACCAGCGCTTCTTCACGGATCAACTTTTTTCGCGTTTCTTTGCATTTTTCGTTTATCATTCACCATACAAATAATTCAACGCTGATTGATGGAAAAACCGAGCTCCGAATTCCCTCGACTTTGTTACTTACTTTTTGACGACGGCGAACAGTCACTGTGAAAATTTGCAAATCGTTGAAGAGGATGAAGCTATTTTATTTGCATTGTCATTTCGTGGTCGTTATACATGTGTATTCCTGAAGTACTAACCACACAATAAATGGGGTTAATAAAAAAAATAAGTCGCGTGGTTAGTACTATTAACCATAAAATATTTATGGTTAATATTGCCAATCTGGAATCTTTTATGGTTTGGTTATTATTAGTTACTCTGTGGTTAATATTGCTGACGTTATGGTCACTGTGACTGACCTCACGGTTTGTATTATTAACAACGCATCTTTTATTGTTGAACTGGGTTAGTATCACAATCCTTTATTAGCTAAACTATTAATCTCTTTATCAAATAATATTCTTACAGAAAATAAATGAGTTATTATTTCTTTACAGCATGGTAGGACATCAGTTGTTTCACCATTTTTCACGCTCAAAATTTAACTCTCCGGTCAATGTTCGAGAACTTATATAAAACTTGTGGAATAATCTAATAATGGTAGTTATTGTATCTTACAGGAATCTAAAAACATGTAAACTTTCGGGAAAAATGTTTAATATAAAGTTTAGAGTCTCAGAAATAACCACGTTTCCCTATCCAATACACATAACTATAATTTATAGCGCTATTACTCTGAAACTAAGTGGTCAAAATTCCTTTTTTTTTTTTGACAAACTTCGTTATATG
This sequence comes from Rhimphoctona megacephalus, assembly GCA_963989365.1. Lineage (NCBI taxonomy): Eukaryota > Metazoa > Arthropoda > Insecta > Hymenoptera > Ichneumonidae > Rhimphoctona > Rhimphoctona megacephalus. The sequence goes on from OZ022424.1 coordinate 10,304,035, forward strand.
CTCCTCTGTAAATGACAATTTAAAAACAATCTATTGAAAAGTTTCGGAGTTATTGCATGAAATGTGAAATTTTCTATCGTTCCTCATAAAAACACATGTAAACTGTGTAATCTTCGACTTACTATACTCAAATATGGGATGGCGAACCCTTTTGCAATTTTGCACATAATTACTTAATAGTGGCCTGAACGTGTCCTAATTTTTTTTTTTTAATTCTGTAGAAAAACGCTTTGACGAAACTACTACCTTATGCTACTGTTTCAGCAAATAACACGGGTTTTTCATTTTTACATAGTCTCTAGGGCATTTATAAATGTAAAAAGAGTGTATACAGTAATTATTTATTAATTGCACAATTTCGATATATGAATAAATAGGCAAAATTCGTACTTTTTCATGACAAAATGCTTTTTCTACTAATTCGCTACGGAAATCGCGATGACAATTTTTTCACGACTTTAATACACTTCAGAGAATTGTAGAGAATTTTTTCAAAATTTTAAGTCCTCTGGATTTTGTTAAAAAAATTAAAATATAATCATTTCTGTACTAGATACAAACTAATAATTGTACTCGTGGGAACTTTCGCTCCTTTTCGAATTTTGAGTTCTGATTCGCAATCAGTGATCTCAAAACCCTATGTAATCAAACTTTCTGGAAAATCGTACATCGAGGAAAAATGTATGCCTCAAAAGGTTATAGCATGGATTCCAAGGCCTATAATATTGTTTTTTTAACCGAGTTTAAAAAAGCAGAAGGTTCTCAATTTGACCTGTTTGTTTTCTTTATGTATGTACGCGTATAACTTTTTATAAAGTTATGTGATTTGGATGAACCTTTTGTTGTTTTAAGGAAGGAACGCTCGAAATGGTACCATATTAATTTCCTAACGATCTGATCATAACTTCAATATTTTTAGATAAAATTTATGTTAAGTCAAAATTTGATTTTTTTTTCAATTAATGGAAAACCATAAATATATCATTGCGGATATTAAAAAGTTTATTTCAATGAGTATTACATAATTATTTTAAAGATTATATATATATATATATTAGGGTGATTCAAAAAAAATCGATATTTTTTTTTTCGCGGGCCTCAACGGAAATTGTTAGTACATAATGAAAAACTAATTTTTGCAAAATTTGAATGGTCTAAAAAATTTTTTAGATAGTGCTCAAGCGACTTTTCCATATTTTTCCATATTTTTTTCTATTTTTTGTTGAAAATCACGACATGAATTTTTTTTATTCTGCTCTCATAGCGGAAAGTGTTAGTGCTTGATGAAAACGTGATTTGTGCAAAATTTGATCACTCTTAAAAAATTTGAACAGCTGCCTCAAGTAATTTTTCTGCATTTTTTTCAATTTTTCGATAAAAATGACGAGATAATCAAATTTTTAACTACAAAAATCAATTTTTGGCTTCCTATTAAAACGAGAGTCGTAAATATTTGATGAGGCTATTTTCTCAAAACTTTTTACTTCAAAACATTTTTTAAGCTAACTTAAGCGGATTCTTATTTTCTTGTACTTCTAGCTAAAAAGCATGTCGAAAGATAATAATAAATAGAACAATTTCAAAAGATGTGTTTGAAAACACGTATTCCAGATAATAGCATACGAGTATCTACAAACTTACGTGCTTACTTCGAAGATGCAGTTGAAAAATAGTTGCTCTTAACCAATTAATTCGACTTATTTTTATTACCAATTTCATTGTTAACTTTTGCTGAAATGTCCTCCGTTTCCAAGTTTGACTCTTTAGTAATCCATGATATAGATTCTCTTCGATTTGTTCGTTGATCAATCAAAAATTCTTTTCGTCTTTATGTGAGACTGTTGTGAATTTTTTTTTTGCAATGTCAAATAATGCATCCAACTATTTTTGAAAGACATTTTCATTCAACGTTTGAGTTGGATTTTCCCGTAAATGATTTTTTTTTAATGCCGTCCACTCCAAGCGCAATTTTGTGATTGTTTAAATATTGACGCAAGGTCGAGACGTTTCTATTCCGGTTTCGCTCCAAATATTGTTTATTTCCCCGATAACTTTTTGTGCACTCTCTCGGATAGAAAATTTAAGAGTTTGATGGTAACAAAAAAATAGACCCAAAGCTTCCCTATTTGTGGGTAATTTTCGTTTCACAAATTCTTCGATTTCCGTCCTGACTAAATAAATTTGACGACTCTTACTATCGTCAAAATGCGCAGTCATTTTTCACGTTACATTTTTTTCGTTTATCAACATGTGCCTCACTACAACAACTACTGGAAACAATTCATTGAATCGCGAAAAGAAAACTTACGGACAGTGGAACAAATAATGGCGCTGTAGCTTCAACAGCACCGCGGTTTGTATCGCACGCGTTCATATGACCTTGTTTACTTCAAAACAGCACCCGCATATTTTTCACACTTGTTAGACCGTCAGGAATGTAAATACCAGGTGACGAATCGAAACTCAATCGTTGAATGAAAAGCTCTTTGACAAAACGTTGAATGCATTATTTTACATCTCAACGAATAATATTTATGAAGCTCTGATACAAAGACGGAAGGTTTTTTAATTAATCATCGAATAGGTTGGGGTGAATCTATCTCATGTGTCTTTGAAGGATTAAGCCTAGAAGCAGAGAAAATATAAGCAGAAGTTAACGAAAAAATTAGTGATGAAAAAAAGCGAATTGCATGGTTTCTATTTGGACGTTACTGTAACAATATTTTGGCATCGAACTTTTTTTTACACTCAACATAATATAATAAATATATAATGGACGGAAGAAAAGATTTTTGATTGTATAGAATGTACTGAAATAAAAAATGTGAATTTGCGAAACGTTGTCCAGGTTTGCTGGCCCATAACAAGTGGCCCAAATCTTCAAAATAGGATGGTAAGAAGAATCGTACGTCGTACTTCAGCAAAATTAATGTTTTGTAATTGATAAAAGAATAAATTATTATGACGTTATTTTTTTCTCTATTCTACCAGGAATTTCATCCAAGAAATGATTGTAGAGTTTCTGGCATTGGGGTATATTTTTTTTAACAGCGTTCTGTAAATAGCAATTCATGTAAAGCCGTTTAGTGGGATGCTGAATTAAGTTTTTCAATTCTTTTATGCCACATACTAGAATACATATTTTTAACGCATAGCTCGAAATCATTCTGTTATCATTTATCATGATTTTTAATTGAATACACAAGAAAATGGAAAGCAATCGATTGAGCTAATTGAAAAAACTTTTTGGAGCATTAATGCTTGAAGAAAATTATGTTTTCATCAAATACTTATACCTCTTATTATGAGAGAAAATAAAAAAATTAACTAATGTAGTGAAAGATTCGATTGTTTCGTGATTTTTAGCCGAAAAATGAAAAAAAAAATTGGAAAAATTTTTTGTGGCAGCTGTTAAAATTTTTTCAGAGCATCCAAATTTTGAACGAATAATACTTTCATCAAGCACTGACACTTCCAGCTATGAGAATAAACAAAAGAATTTTCATGCCGAGATTATCAACAAAAAATATTTTAAAATACCAAAAAGTCGCTTGAGCACTATCTAAAACATTTTTTAGACCACTTAAATTTTGCAAAAATTAGTTTTTCATAATGTACTAACAATTTCCGTTGAGGCCCGCGAAAAAAAAAAAATCGATTTTTTTTTTAACCACCCTAATATATATTATATATATATATAATAATTTAAATACAAAAGATCTGAAAGTAAAAAGCTTTTTAGAAAAAAAAACCAACTTCAAAAAAGTTCTAAGAAGTAAAAAAAAAGTATTATAAAAGCCAATGCTGCGAAATCATTTTTATATAAAAAAAATTTGAAGTCTGTGCCAAACAAATTCGAAATTATGAAAAATGAAACTGTTAAATACGAACTCTTACTTATTTGAATTGACGATTGCAGATGGAAATTCTGTTTAATTTGTATGGCGCCGACTTCGAATTATTTTTTCTATAACAATGATTTCCCAGTATTGGTTTTTAAAATACATTTATTTTTATATTTTAGGGCTTTTTCGAAGTCAATTTTTTTTAAAGCTTTTTATTTCGTTGTAAAAATGTATCCAATCAATGTATATATTTGTATACTAACTATTGATTGCAAAGAGTCATTAATTTTTTTCTTTTCAAGAACAAATTTTAGTACCCAATATTCTTCCTGTTGGCCTACCAGATTTATTTCCGGTCATGAGATCGTAGCACCAGAACGTACATACCCGAAAACTGAAATCCAGGCCGATTACTTAAATACCCCAATATTTGATTATTCATGCAGAAAATATTGGAGTACAAACTTCCTCGGATAATCCCTAAACTATATAGAGATTTAATCATTATTTTCGAGTATCGTTCGATCAGCATCACAGCAATTGATTCGATCAAAAAGAAATAAACGATTTTCTCCTCTGTACGAATATTAATGAATGTCGACAACGTTCTATAGACTCAAATGAAATTTTTAAATGTTACCTTAGGATCGATATCTTCAAATAAAATCGATTACGTGAAATCCTGCAATGTCAATCTGGCATTTATTCTCGAATGCTTGACGTGACGGAAATCCAAGAAGGAATTTAAAAAAGCCACTTTATCTCGACGAATCTACCAGTCGATATAATCGTTTCTTATCTATATATAGGCACAGGACCGGGGAAAGGTTGGATCGGAAACGTGTTTGTGATTTCGTGAAAACTCGCGATGTTCTGCCCCCTGTAGCGAACATTGAACGTACGTGAGCTAGCTTCGTTGTTATCGGGCATTTCTATAACTCCGGTTAGTATATAGACTCGTTGGGATTTGATATGCAAACCTCGTATCGCCATAGTATGACTTCCGATTCCGCATAACACAACGAGCGACTTCTCGTGCGAGAACGACAGTAAGAGATTTCGTTTTGTTTTTCTTTTTGCACTTTTATTTTTTTCAACGTACTATCTCTTTACTATTCTCTCTGTCGAGCTTCTTGCACATCACATCAAGAAGATAAATTCTTGCAGCTGAAGGAAAGTGAGTCCCATTGCTTTTAAAGTTGGTAGCACGTTTTATCGATCATTTTTTTTCTCTTCCATAACAGCAATAGGGTTTCAAAATAATGAATGCAAAAAGCAATCGTTTCAAATCGAGTGTTTTAATGATATTTCTGGATGCATGTTCTCAGTGAATATTTTCATGATTTTTTGATGATTAATTTTTGTTGAATTAACAAGCAATCCGAATTCTTTTTACAGCAATTTTATCGGAAAGCTTCCAAATGTTTATTTCAGTCTATCGTATTCTACTGTTTGCTGAATTTCATGAAAAAAATTCCTGGACAATGACATCATAGAAAATCGGAGTCAGTTTTCTACTGAATTAACTTATTTCTTTGAAGGGTTAAACACATCAACATCAAGGTTTCAACAAGGGCGAATGAGAATTAAAATGTTCTTCATGAGAGTTGAGTGTTTTTGCCAGAGATAGAAAATTTTTCACGTGAGTTAAACCAATTTTTACCAGTTTCAACGGTTTTAACTTTTTTAATGGTTAAAGGATGAAAACCAATGAATTAGGGTTTACAAAACGAATGAGAAAATTTCTGTATCGCACAATCTCATATGCAGTAAATCCCTATGACTGTTCCCGCATAATATTCAAAGGTTCATAATTATGACCTAAGATTCGCTAAATTTTGATGCCCCAGAAGGATGCGTTCAATTGGACAAATTTCTCTGGGACAATCAGAAACAAAGATCCTTTGATTACGTCGTTTCCTTTGCTTGATATCCCATAATATTGCGAATTGAGTTATCCATCGTTAATGTACAATCATGAAACGTCTAAAGGGGAAAGCGATGTAGAAGCTGATAAGTGGTGTGCATATCTTCGGAAGTGCAGGAATTTCATGGCTCGAAGGATCACAGAATAAAACATCCTTGTAAATGCAGTTTCCACTCTTATCTATGACGACACGAAATGAAAGACTACAAAATTCGAACGCAGTCAGCAATTTCATGACGATGCATGGTGATTCCATTAAAATCGTTTAAGTGCATTGATAGAAGAAGAATAAAACGACGGATTTGGTGGAGAATAATTGCAGTTGGAAAGACTCCCAAGGAATTTTTCGTCCAGACGAAAAATCTCCTTCAGAAACCACAGCCAAGATTGAAGCTGAAAAAAAATCGTTTTTCTTGTTCTTCGAGGTTCATCGAACGAAAGTAACTATAGATACTGCATCGTTCACGAAATTCCTCAAATTCTTTCTAAGATTCGAGAGACACCAGTCGGCAATTCCTTGACCTTCCTTTTGCATCCCATTTTACTACATTTAATACCCTTCGAAACTTCGACATAGTGAAGTTTCCATGTCGCATTTTATTTTCAAGCTTCACACTTCCTTAAACAAAATGGAAGAACCATTTTGGCCCGTTATTTTTATGGAGATCAAAAATTCTAATATTTTCGAATGACCCAAGAGAGTTCAATTTATTTTCACCATATTTAAATAAACAATATGGGAAATGGAATTTTTATTAGTTAAAAAAAAAACACTTTTTAAACAACAGATTCTAGGACTAAATGTAATGAAGTGAATTTGTTTTATTACATTTTTTTACTTTCAATAAACAACTTTTTTGCATTTTCAATCACTTTTAGAAATGTAAGTGAAACGATTGGTTAATTGTGGGAAATTTAATGTTAGCGCTTTAGGGAATACGAAATGTGGTTATCCACAGAATAGTGAGATTGATCAGCATACTGGCGCCAGCAAAGTCGTAGCAGGGAGTCGAACCATCTGTCGATCTAAAGTCACCAATATTGGCCAAGAATGCCCCGGAGATATATCAAGATTCTTTAGGTCACGTTTCTGCACAACGTGGAATCTAGCACATCTAGAACATCTTGGAGACTTTCTCCAACTCGAAGTTAACCCTTTACAGCACACGAAGTCGAGGTTCCACAAAATACAGTTTTTTTTTAAACTAGCCTTCGGTCGAAATACGAAATTTGGTATAAGATTATAATATATTTAATATAAAAAAAAAGATTTGTTCATTGAATCTTTATCTGTCATTGTAAATTCGAAAAATCAGAATTTACATTTTTTCTTTTTCACTTTTTTTTTGTTTAAAATATCTTGGTCGCTTTTAGAATCAAAATATGCAATAAAAAATAGAGATTTCTGTTGAAAATTCCAAAGTAGCCCCCCTCCCACCGAAGGGGGTCCCAGGAGGAAGCTAATTTTTTCGCCGTTGATTAGATTTTTTGAAACCGTAAAACTTTTATTGCAAACAATTTTTTGTCCGCCTATTTTCGGAAATGATGAAGTATCCCACAACTTTTTGAACATCCCGCATATCGCAATTTTTAGAAATGATCAAATTGGTAATTGCTATTTAAAAAGGTATTTTTAATATGTAAACGTTTGTATTGTTATTTTTTTGAAGCGACTTTCAATGTCAATATTATAAATTTTGCATTGCATCTTCAGTTTTTGTAATAAATAAAATTTGGTTTCTGGATTGGTTTAATGTTGAAATGACTCCAAAGATGCCTTTTGTCCCGACAAAATGCATAGTTCCAGTGGAATTCAAACTTATCCCAAATTTGTAACGCCTGAACGAATTTTAATCAAATTCCATGTTTGGGTGTGTGTGTGTACTATATCTATAGGTAGGTATGTAAAAAATGGAGACATCATACATGATAAACATTAATACTAACACTAATACTAAGCTCTGTAACGATTATCGGATTTGGATGAAATTTGGTTCATAAATTGGTTTTAAGATGAATCAACACACATAAAACTTTTTTTAATATATGTTTCCTGTGTACTATTCAGCACTTATTATTCTTACTTATTACATTTACTTAATACAATCGCCTAAGTTATACTAAGCCACGAGCAAAGCCATGGGTATAAGCTAGTTTCAAATAAAATACAAATTTTCCGTTTCGTTTTCGATTGGAAATATGTTTTTCTAGGAACCAAATGTGGTGAATATACCAAAAAATGTTGAAGTTCATCGGATTACGATGAAATTAACGACACCACCGCGAGAGTTCCTTCTTCAAATCAAAAAAGATTTACCCCAATTGGTGAACCTGAAAAAAAATTATTATTGAACATACATAAAAAATAAAATAAAACTGGTTGAATTGAGAATCTCCTCCTTTTGTGAAGTGGATTAATCAGTCCAAACGAATTAGACATTTCTGTTCATCGTAATGTTCAAGATATTTAAAAAAATATATCATTCCAATTATATAATTATGTGTTCATGTCCTTCATAATTCGTGTAACAGAAGTTACAGACTTTTGACTGCTGGACGGTTCTCGTAGTATACTCCTGCTAGAAGTGCCAGACGTCAGAGAAGCCTGGAACTGGGAAGAGATTGTAGTTGAGCACGTGGAGAATTGAATAGGGGTGGGGTAAAAGGGGATAGAGGGAGAGAGAAAGTAAATTTGGTTGTACGTGATGGGAGTACAATGTGAGCTCGTCTAGTAAAACTCGTATATTGTTATGTGTACTAAACATCAAGCGTAGGATCCGTCAATTGTTACGCGTTACCAGAAATTCTCTACCTGGTGCACGTAGAATGATACCGGAATGAGATTGGTATATAAGAAGGGACAGAGGAGAAGGAAAGGTATGGGTTTTCATCGCACAATACATAACAGAGCAGCAAACTGTTACGGGAAATGGATTGAATTGAGCATATCAATGAGCCAGGAAGTGAATGGAGAACGAGAAACACCCGTAACAATAACGTCGAATTTCCGGCTTCACCTTCGCACGAAATCCGGCCTTAAAGTTATACCTAATCTTTGCATTTGGCAACAAACGGAACCAGCATGATTTATTCAACGATTGACGCAACTGTCTATTTTATCTTATCATTATCTTCATCAGGTTTAACCAGAATTCGTTGGAACGCCGAATTAATTGAATAAACATGAATTATCATATCAATCGAGTTTCCGGATTTTTGATTAATGTATCACCGTTATTAATTCCATAGGGATATCCTGTAAGAGAGACGTAGCAATGTCCGCTTATATTTATTCTTAGTGGAAAAAGAACCATCTCCTTTTTCTTCTGCAATCTACCACTCGCAGTAGTCTCCGTCTTTATCGGTCTAGGAAACCGGTACGATTAAAGGGAGAAATGTTACGGGAAAGACATGCTCCGGACGATAAGAAATTTGCCGTTACGGACTTCTGAGACAAAACGAACGACTTCAACCATCATTCTGATAGCAAAGCTTTTATCCTTGCCTTCGGAAATTCCGGGTGGGTTCGTCATCTCTACTCGTCTCTGTATCATCGTCCGGACATCAAGCAAAAAATAACTGCGATACATATATATGTTTACATACAAGATGTCTCAAGTTAGAGGGTCAATAATGTGAACTAAAGTTGAGAACCAAATTTCGAACAGGAAAGTCTAATACTATTTTTCCATCATACTTCATGCTGATTAGTAATGAATCACTGAAGTCAACGAATGTGCGCACTATTATCGCGGAGCCTGTTAAAACGGTCGAAGATAGAGGAAAAATATATAGCACTAATCTTGTAGAATACACAATTTTCTATAAAAAGTTCTTTGACTGTAATTTTCTATCTCTCGTAGTTTAGTCTTGAGAGCGACTCGAAAAACGACCTTGCTTTTCAGGGACAGTACGGGTTAGTCCAGCGTTTTAAAATCGTTTTTTAATGAACTCTTAAGACTAAACTACTGGGATCACAACAAACTTTTTTGTAAAAAATTGTATGTTCTACAAAAATAATCTTATAAATTTTCCTCTATTTTGAACCTTTTCAACAGTGCGAGCGGTAGAAGTGAGTAGATTTATTGTCTTTAACAATTAATAACACCAAGAAGAAATTTAATCGAATAACGCTATTGGACTTTTCGACTTGAAATTGGGTTCTAAACCTAACTTTACATTATGAATCATTAAATTTGGGACATCCTTATATATATCTCGATTATTTATATAGACATATTTGTAGAGTCTGTACCACTTCTTTTGTGGCTATGAAAAAAAGTCTTTTCGTTTGAGACGCTGGGAAAGCTTCTTCCATGATGACACATAAGAGGTACCGTAAGCATAAGGAAGTCAAACTCTGTGGGATAAGACAAGACGAGAGCTTTTTATTATCATTTTTTTCCCTTTTTGTCTCTTTTTTGTTTTCTTTTTATCTAATCGCATACTCGCTAGCAAAAGCTCTCGACAAAGAGAGTAACGACGGGCGTCTTTTGCCTCGTCGCTACCACAACGGCGACTTCTGACCCAACTGCTCCTTCTACGGGTCTCCGAGGTGACAAATGTGACAAGTGAACGCGGCTTAAGACTCGTGTAATCCAGACGGGATGAACGTCCCCTACCATTCACTTCTCCCTCTCTCTCTCTCTCTCTCTCTCTCTCTCTCTCTCTCTCTCTTTCTCTTCTCATTCCACCCTTTATACTCCTTGGTCTCGAATAGGGCTCCAGCTGTGACCTACCCAGCCAAGTAACCAACGACGAGCTTAAATACATTCTGCAGTTCCTCCATCTTCTCCAGTCACGTGCTTTGCTTCTCGCCCTCTTCTCCATCTCCCTTTTTTCTTCGTCTTCGTCTCTCGTTAAATTGTTCATCCTTCTCTTCAGTCTATCGAATCAACCTTTACGTGAGTGCACACGGGCCTCCAGTTTATCCACGTTTTCCCTACTCCCTAAGCAGAATGAACCCATTTAATGCAGAGTCGATTTCAAGAAAAAGACTAATTTAATTCGAGTTCGATTCCGTTAAACAGTTCATCCACTATAAATATTCTCACGATTCACATTAGTAACATGAACTTGTTATTAGTCGATAAAAGCTCGACAATTGTTAAGTTTAGCACTCCAATGAATTGAAAAGATGGCAAAGTTGTTCTCAACCAAATAAAGAGTTTCTTTCGCGATGAGAAATAATACATCCAAAACCCTAAAAAAGCAACTCGTGTTTCCAAGCATTGAAGAAAAGGTGTGCTTGTGTATTGAATTGTGCTGAACCAAATTCATTTTTTGTATGCACTTCAGCTGGTTGCCAAAACCAAACGACTGAACTCTCTAATGATCAGAACATCCCAGTAATTACTACGAATCACTTTATTCCATATGCAGAATAAGACAACATAATGACATTTAAAAAAATGCAGATGACTCTGAAATTTTTAAGATCCTCCACCTTTTGAATCATGCCACTTACCTTGAAAACAGTTTCCTCTAAACCCAGTAAGTTCTAAAATATTTAAGATGAGAAGCGTTATTGCTTCACCCTATATATCGTATTTGTACCCTTGTATATCCATTTGGGAAGCAAGGAATACCAGTAGGTAGTTGGGAGTCCACGGCCATACGCTGATCTTGCACTGTCTGGCCCTTAGACTCCGATCTCACATGGGTTATAACCTCTCCGTTATGCGTCCCTTATATCATGCAGCATGTATCACGATGTGTTATATTCTCTGGGTCCCTCCTCCTCGAGGATACATACAACGTATGTATAGAGCTTACATAATCAAAGGCAAAAGGGGTTTCTGCATTCCAGGCCGGTGGCAAGATTGCAGCTGAGAATCCTGGCTGAAATCACGTGAGTCAAGATAGAGAGGAAACCAACTAAAGGTGCCTTACTATATGGTGTGGAGAATGTGATACGTTGCGGTGTCATCTACTCCATGGTTAAGAGGAGTGGATGGTGCTAGGACCATACACGTCGCTCGAAAATGTCTTGAGTAAAGCCCAAAGGTTGACCTCAGAATGAGAAGAAACAAGAGAGAGGCAGAGAGAAACAGAGAGACTAGGATGTTTTCCTCGACCTTCCTAGCAGACTTGTGTCTGCGACGGAGTTCTTTCAGACAATTGCATAAAAGCAGTACCACCCATATACACCATTTGGTTGTTGATAGAAACCTCAAAGCTTCTTCTTCCCAAACATGTAGTCTTTTCTTTGTTCAGAACCTTTTTCCGATGTCTCTGCAAGAAAAAGATCATACCTTCATTTTGCGAATCACCGAGTGGAAGCTACTGGTTTTGCTCCAACATCCATTTGACCAAATCCACTCTGCCGCGTTGCGAATCCGCTAGATCTTTCATAAGGTGGTCTCTCACAAAAGATACCCCAGCCAGCAGCTACCATGAGGTGGACGGAAGGGAATATATCGCTAGTAGATTTCTATATGACTCAGAAGGGATCATAGTTAATCCCGTGGAACTGGTGAAGGTGAGAAGTCGAACAAGAGGATAAGGCAACAAAACGATTAGGTGGAATGTCTTAGTTGATGATATCTAGACTATCTGGTATTCTATACATCTGTGGGTCACGAATTCATGTCCTACATATAACTGTCTACCTCGTGTGGAACGTTTGTTATGCCAGAATATGCTTACTAACCTAACTCTCCTGTGTGATACATTGTTATATATAACTCACACAAATGTCAACACAGTACACCAATGCAACTTTAAGGCATGTTAATCATCAGACTGAAAGTGATATTCAATATTGAATATGATTGAATATGTTTCAGCTTAATGTGATGGAAGTTTATTGATGAAATTAAAGGTAAAAGAGTCATCCCGGAGTCAGACATAAAGTATTTTTCAATCAATCAATAATCAAGTCCCATGGCAGTACCAACAATGTAGGTTGTATGATGGTTGCATGGAGTATCAAGATTTTTTCCCCACTAGTTCAAGGGTTCTATGAGAAAGAAGCAAAAGTGTACTAATCCACTAGATGGCTTTGGAAGCGAACACTGCGAGATTAAATAAATCTAGAATCCCAATTGAAGGCCGTTGTTACATACTAGGAAGTGCAATACTGACACTGTAGCAAAGCGCATACAACTTGAATTCCTCATTGTATGGCTTAAGTAAGAGCTATTCATAAATTAAATACCAGTAACAGAGCTTTTGATACCTCAAGCAAGAATGCCTCGTAGCTAGAGCAACCTGATTCACTCTGGCCTCACTATACTTTGTTTTATCTCTCTCAAGCCTTTTTCTCTTCCGTAGTATTCCCCTCGAAATCTTCACTATCTACCGAGATTTTGCTGGAAAACTACCCCGCTGGTGGAAACCAGTGTAAATATCCACATCTATCTAAGCAGCGGTGAAGTGACTCTCGTCGAAGTTCGATTCAAACGGAATAATTGGCTTATTCCAAATGGAAGCATACCATCTACCTCTTCCTCTCTTTTACCTTCTCTCTCTCTCTCCCTTTCTCTGTCTCTCTCCCTCCCTCCCTCTCTCTCCCTCCCCCTCTCTCTCTCTCTCTCCCTCTCTCTCTCTTTCTGCGAGATAGGGAAAGGTTGATGTTTCACTAGGTCTACTCGACTAAGCTTTATACTCATGTCGATGCTACTCGTGCATCTCTATAACGAACTCCAACATAGGAACTCAACGTATCCATGGGGGAAAGGTAAATGGTGCCTCTATGTATTGCTTAGTTTTCGTTCGTACTTGAAGAGGAACAGGAGATGAGAAAGGAGTAGAGGCACGTTTCAGGGTACTTCCCAATTGAAGTCTTCCTGCTCGCGGATGTCTCTAGATTTGTCCTAGTGTTGAAAGTACATCTACACGTAGCTCCCTTTCTATTCTATATTTACATTGAATCTATCCTTTGACTTCGTCTATCATATAGGTATGTATACGGATGTATGGATGTTGGCTCTCATTCAGCTCTTGACTATTACGTAGCAGGTTCGGGAAACTATTATATATGTATATTTGTATATGTATGTTCTCTCTCACTATGCACATGCGTTAGGTGGAACGATAAATCACTGTTTGTCAACATGCAGTCCGGACCCAGATGGATACATACGTTGGAATAAGCGTTAGGGTTAGTTCGTAAATGAAGGAGGATTACATAGGATCAGTCCATGGGGTGTTTCGAGCGTTTCCTTTAGAATTCAAAGTACTACTATGCTCGGTTCATTCGGATATCGTACCTTACTGGAATTTCGACATATTATAATGAGCTTTTTGCAGAAAGGAACAAAAATTCTGGAAACAACTGGAAAGGTTGGTTCTTGGTTTTTTTTTGGTAAAAACTTGGAATTTATAAAGGATTTTGGGATCCAGGATTTTGTAAAATCAAAATACAAAATTGAGGTACTAAGGGTATAATGAAAATAACAAATAGCCGATACAACCTTTTCACTGTGTCAGCTTTCGCTTACAATGTCATAGTACGTTGCTGAAGGTAAGTAAATCCAGCTACTGACCATCTAATTTTGAAAAGTGCCTTATTTAACCAGAATTACTATTTTTATTCTGGACTTAACTCATGGACAAAGGAAGAATCACTTATTCTGAGAATTCCAGCAATTATGCGATGGTCATAGAAAAACAAATGTAATTACGAAAAATCTTTGTTCCACTTTTCGTAATAACTCTAGTTACAATCGTTAACCGAGTGCTGACCAGACTAGCGCTTACACCGACCACGATCTTTATGATTAATTAACGCGAGTGGTTGCTGCAAGCACGGCACTCTCTCCGCCACGCCCTCTGTAACTAAGCTTACAGAGCAGAGAGCGAGAGTCTCGAAGCAAAAGCACCATCAACTAACAGGCCCTATACCTAATGTTGCCTCAGGCCAATCTGCTAACTATGCTTTCAGCAGTTACAAAAAGTAGCTCGTATTCTAGGCTATGAACGTTCCCGTGAAATCGCAAACTCTCTCTCTCTCTCTCCCTCTCTTTATCTTTTTTATTTATATGTAAATGTGTATTAAGGGCTATAAGCTTACCAGGGCTCACTCTGATAAACTTTCTTGCTTCCTCAAACCCGAAAAATACATTCCATACTATTTATGTCGGTTCTATGTACTATTCTATCAGCCCCACTGATGATTTTTTATGAATAAACTGCTTTTGAAGTGCTATTCATAGCTTAGAAGAAATTTATTTCAGAGTTCAGTCTTTTAAAATGAGATTTAATTATTTCTCTATAAAGGTTAACATTTTAGATTGAACTGTAATAAAATCGGAAAAAGGCCAAAATTATTAGCAACCCAAACTTTAGAAGCTTGAAAACAAAATTTGGAATATGATTTTAAAATATTTTATAAACTGCGTCTACACTGGTCGAGTGTAGCCACCTCGTGAGGCACATTATGAATCATAATATCGTCCAGACTCGCTGCCATCTCTGAAGGTTGGTACGAATTCTTGGTACAATGAGACAAAGTTCAAAGCCCGAGTTCTAACTGGGGGTTACAAAACTTCGCCGGCCGTAATAAACGTACCATTTTTACGTCGAATAACCCATATGGAAGTGGAAAGAATGTCAATGCAATGAAACGCTCCAGGTCGGAAAGTGTACAATAGCTTCGAGATGGTGATTTTTCTACCGTGCGCTGGCTGCTTCTGTATATCCTTTTCATTCCTCTTCTCTTCAGACTCTCTCACCAATGTTAGCGGCTTATATGGGCACGTATGAATAATGCAGAGTCATAAAGAACAGTGCAGTGAAGGGATCGAGAGAGAATGAGAGTTTGTACATATATGTATATATATAAATATAATAATAATAATAATTAATAAGGATTAATAATTATAATAATGGCCGTGAAAAACTTAAAACTAGAAAAATTACGTGATTTGCCTATTTAATTTTTTGCAACTCCTTTTTAGAAATCATGTTTCTAATATATAGAATTCAATCAACGATAATAAATTTTTTACGTGAAGCAGGTTGTTTCCTAATACTTCGGAATAAAATTATTATTAATAGCAGATAATGTTTATTTTACACACGATACAGCAAACCCACTTCTTGAGTCTTTGATAGTCGAACTTATACATAAATTTAATAACCCGATAAGCCAAAGCTCAAGCTGCACAAATAATCAACTACTAAAAAACAGCACACATGCGTGCTGTAAAAAAGTTGAGAAAAGTACATATTCGTAGGCCGCGAAAAAAATCATCCCATTATTATATTCTTTCACAAAAGTGTTCAAATCCTAATAAAAATGGAAATGTATTCAATACGCCGAGAAATAATCACATTCTAAAAAAATGTCAAATTCCCAAAAAAAATTTATCGCATATATTTGTATCACTCAAAAAGTTAACAATTCAGTCCCCGCAAAAAATTAAGTTGGAATTATGAAACTAATTCAAAGTGCCCAAAAGAATACGTTCCGATTCTTGCAAAACGTTGAGTTGAGATTTTACAAAAAGTTACTAAATAAATTAAGATCTACTAAAGCAAATATGGCCAAGTACGTAGAGCTTTTCATATCGTATCTCACAAAAAAATCATATCATTTTTAATACTCACAGAATTGTTTAAGCCCCCCTAGAAACAGTAAAGCAAACTGAATCGTTCCAAAAATGATCTCTCAATAAATAATGGACTTTGAGAAAAATAATTGCGGTCATTATGTTCTCTCAAATGTATTCAAGCTCGCGATGAATTAAAAATTACATACGATATTCCCACAAACAATCAAATTCCCACAAACTCAAATTTTGGAGGGTTAATGGGCCAAATGAACTTCAGATTCAGATTCAGCGGATCGAACTACATGAAAATCATACTCTATCCAGGCCCACAAAATTTTTTTCATCTCCATAATTGCAGTTTTTCGCGATTTTTTGCAATTTTTTTCGGTTTTTTGCAATTTACTCCAATTTTAGAGGGTTAATGGGCCAAATAAACTTCAGATTCAGATTCAGCGAATCAACTACATAAAAATCATACTCGATCCAGTTCCATAAAATTTTTTCATCTTAATATCTGCAATTTTTCGCAATTTTTAGCCATTTTTAGCAGTTTTTTGCAATTTACTCAAAATTTTGAGGGTGCACGAATCAAACGGACCTCAGATTCGGATTCAGCGCATCGAAATACATATAGGTAGGTGGGTCTGGTCAAATGTATAGACCACTTTTTTTTTTGTGTGCCGGTGTTATTAGTCGGATAAGGCCTTAGTGTGGCAATTGAATCGTCAATAAAAACAAATTAGAAACCAAAACAAGTGAGTTATGCTCACTTGTACCATAACACTTGATTTTCTATCGATGTGTGGCAGAAATTGACTGATTTGAAATCAACAAAACCATAATTTTTAACGAATTTCATTAGATTTCGAATAAGTCCGCTTTTTCTCCGATCAGATGAGAATTGACTGATTGGAATTTTGTGCGCTTGGCACGTGGGTCAAAATGGGAAAAATCTGTGAGTTTTGCCAAAACGTAGAATGAACCTCTTAAACGTAGGCTTTCCGGGATTATTGGGGATGCTTTTGCTTCGTTGAAACGCGAGCTAAAATTTGTAATTAGTTGCGATGCTAAATTCAATTGGGTTCTCTCCGTTAATTCGATTGGAACGTTTCAATCTCATCAAGTGTCGATGGAACAGTCTTCTAAATACGGTCTACTTAATTTAGTTTACATTACTGATACGGTATTTTCTATCGATAATCAATATTAATAGACATGTTCCAACAAATTTTTGTGCTTGAATTATTTATTCTCGGGCAGCTGCTTCGAAGGCAGTATACTTTATTAAGACGTATATTATTTATGGCGTCTCTACTGATTCAAGGACGCAGAATTAGTATAAAACTCGGGATTTCTGGGAGTGCTCGTTCAGTGTGATAAAAGAGTTATCGAAATAAGTTTGACTTTGCACAACTCATAAGTTTTTCATACTTGAGAATTGAGTATATTTTGCTGAGGAATAAGACGAAAGGTTCACGATTTTTCAATTCCAATTTCGTTTTAATAGTACAAAATACGATTGAATGATGATATAGAATATTAGAAATGATCAATTTTTGGTTCACTTTATGATATCAAGAGGTTTTATTTGAATGGATTAAAAACTTTGAACAAATTCGCATCGGCAGAACTGGGAAAAAATGTAGATTCGTAAACGGTGAAAATATTTTTCGTAGATTCGTAGCGAGTTTAATTTTCATCGGTTACCAAACCCAAACAAGATCGTAATCGATCCAGATGAATAAATACAGCGACAGGAATTAAAAATTTTGCGATTTTTGAAGAATGTAGCTAGAGAAAGAAAAATGAGTACTTCTGCAAAGCTTAGATTTTGTCTCTATTACCATTTTGAGATAACAATTTATTTCGTCGACTAATCAAAAAAGCCATTTTCTGTCATTTCAGATTCGATTTGGAAGTGGCAGGATATATCAGGAACAAATCGCAAAATGTGGAACCGTAGGCTTTTTCTCGCGTTCGCGATAATAAACTATATCGCAGGCACGTATTCACAAAAGCCCCCATTAGGTGGTGGAGTAAAGGTGTACGGTAATTACCGATCACTCCGTGATAATATAAAAATCAGTTCCAAAAACGAGAAAGGAGAGTGGTTTTTCCGCGAGCCATCTGTCCAGGTTTTAAACAATCCTCTGATACAGGAAAAATTCGCGCCGCTAAATAGCCACGCCATATACGACAGTGGAGTTGCCCTAGAGATGTGCCACAACGTTGAAAATTTGTTTCAAGCTCATTTTCGTCAATTTGAGGTCGAAGGGTTGAAGGCCCCTTGGCGCATTTTTACTGAGAATTGGTCCGAAGATGATATTGCTGACCATTTCGGTATACAACGTTACCACCTCGACGATCGTACTTATTGTTACCTTCTCGTAACAATCCAACGAGATTATGAGAGTAAAGAAATTGGAATCCTACTCGAAGGGCACCGATTAAATGAAAATGTTGCCAAGAGAATGTCCAGCATCGTCAGCCATAAAAACCACACCGATCTTGTCAATTTTTTTACTGACGTTGGCTCGCATTATATCCAGTCTTTCACCACCGGAAATACTATCTATCAGGTGAGAAATCAAATTCAACTCCTTATTATTCCGCTTTATTTTATAATATCTTTCGTTTCTGTTAAATCAAGATGTACTCCAGGCAGTTTATAACAGGGTATTAGAAAACTCGAAGGTGTTGAAGAAAAATCGACTGTCATAGAATTTAAAGCCTATCACCAATTCACACAAAATTCGTAACGGAACATTCTTAGATATAACTCTCTTGTACACAAATTTAGAGTAATTTAGTTAGACTAATTAGATCTTCCTACAATGATATTGAAAAGTTAACTCTCTGCACAATGCCCAAAAGCTTGAAGACAAATCGCCTTATTATGCTAACAATGCTAGGTATTACATAATATTGGACTATAAAATCGTGTAACGTAATGGAAAAATGGCTAATACAAAGTTCACCATTTTAGAAATAATAAAATTCCCCACGTTACTCAATTTTAGTTTCTATCGTTATACCTCTGAAACTGAATCGTCGAAACCCTTGTTTTTTCTAGCTATCTTCGACATATGTTTCTCTATAATCAAAATGTGAAATTTTCAATAGCTCACAAGAAACGCTTATAAAACGGCGGAATCATTGATCGGAAATATTCTAAATCCAAATCAATGAATCCTTTGAAAATTTGACGAGCGATAATATTGTAGTGTTCTGAATAATCCTCTGAATTTTGTAAATGTTCAAAAGAGAGCTGGGGGCGAGACAACAGCCTTAAGATTATTCATGAATTTCTGCAAAAGCTACAGCATAAACATTCATTTTTTTCTAAAAATGTCCAGAAATATTCAATTTCCTTACATTTTCGGAGGTACACAAATATTTTGAAATGTTTTATTAAATACAGTTTCTCGACACGATGTTTGTTCTTTTAAAACATCCTGAGCACATTTCCATTGAAATCTCGGAAATAAATGTTTTATGAACACAAAGCATTGTATTTGTGAAACGGAGTCATAAAAAAAAAATATATATATACTCGTCAATCTGTTATAATCTCGTGCATTCTTTTCTAGGTCTTAGTTTTCACAAGAGACGTCTGCAAAACCTTTGATACGATAGCCGAATCATCACGGCTCAATGCTATAACTAATTTGGCGCAAAAGGACGAAATTATCATCCATCATGGAACTATAAAAACGGCGAGTGGAAATCATACAGTCGCAGCTTGGGCAAATCAAGAATTGTACATAAATTATTATGCTGGCCCTTACAATGCTATTTACAATCCCCTTCGCAATAATCGAGTGAAGTTTCGACAGTTATATGCACTTCTTCGGGAAGAAGTAATTGTCCAGATGAAATTGCAATCTATGGTGCATTTGTTCAACGAATCTGAACGTTCCTGGATCCAGGAAGATATTAAAAAACACTTTTAACTATACCTCCACGGAAATTTCGATTTTTCGCCTTGCGTAAGTTGAATTTTCTGCGGAGATGTGGTGACAAATATTTCGTTTACAAACATTATTTCGGGCATTTAATATTATATCATGAGAAATCGGTTCGTAGATAACCTTGAAATTTGATTTGTATTTTCATTGATTTGAATAAACGTCGTTTGCTTCTTATTACTCGTAATTAAAAAATTTACTGCGTATGTTGACCCTCACGGAGAAAAATTATATTTAAAATATATTTGACATTATATAAAAAATATATTCTGCGCATATCAAAAATATATTCGGAATATATAATTATATATGTTTCATATATTCAAATATATGATTAATGTATTTTTTTTATAGATTATATTGCCGATTTCGGTATATTAAAAATGTACTCAAAATATACTATACTACTACTATTAGTATATTTAAAATATATTTTTTTGCAAGTTAAAAAATCGTTTTGAGCAAATTTTTGGAGCATATTCCTCAGATTGAATCTTGTACAGAATGCACTTGGAGACAAGAGCATTTTCCACACTTATGTATGAACGTAAAATAGTTACACAAGTATGTAAAAAAACTATTTTTAATGTAAAAAAAGATTTATTTTCAATACAAAAAAATATATTGTCAATATATGGAAAAAGTATTTTTAATATATAAAAAATGTATTTCAAAAATACAAGTGGTAATAGTATAATATATTCAAGTTACATTTTTAATATACAAAAATCAACAAAATCATGGATAAAAAAGATATATTATTTCTATATTTGTATATATGAAACGTATAAAAATATGTATTTTTTATATGCACATATAACTATATTTGAAATATAAACCGGCGCTCTGGTCTAGTGGCTAGCGTGCTTGCCTCTAAGCCAGAGTGTCGGGAGGTCCTCGGTTCGAGTCCCGGTCCCGTACAGACCCGGTCCCATACAGACAGACGAACGGGCAGGCAGACAGAAAGACAGACAGACGCATTCCCACCCACCCGAACACACACACGCACGCACGCACGCACACGCGCGCGCATACACACACACACACACACACGCACGCACGCACGCATACACACACACACGCGCGCGCGCGCGCACACACACGTGGGTGTAAGAAGTGTAAATCCGACCGTGCAACCTCTACGTGGTACGGTTTGGGTAACGCTAATGCCGGCGGTACTGAAAATCAAATTTTTTTGAAGTGTTGGAAGCCTTCAAAAAAAAAATTCAAATTTCGAAAAAAAAAAAATTTTCGGAAATTTTTTTTGTAAATTTCAACGGTATTTGTGGAAAAACTGTGGAAAAAGCTCGAGAATTTTTTTTTCCATTTTAGTCATGATTATGACATGTTTAAAGTAAAAGAACGTGACCCTTTAATTTTTTCAAAAGTTTGACCGTTTGCAACGAGGAAACGGTTCGTTAGATCGAAATGTAACTTCGCAAGGTTTTTGGGGGTATATTCAGCTGTAAAAGGCATGCTCAACATTAGTAATTTCATGATTATTTGAAATTTAGCTGTTGACTTTCTGAAAAACCATAAATTACCCTTTTTTCCTGTTTTTTCAAATTCATGACAAGGATGGAAAAAAAAAATTTTCTTCATGATCGCAGCAGAACCTTGTAGAACGTTTATTC
The DNA here is from genome assembly GCA_963989365.1 of Rhimphoctona megacephalus. Taxonomy (NCBI): domain Eukaryota; kingdom Metazoa; phylum Arthropoda; class Insecta; order Hymenoptera; family Ichneumonidae; genus Rhimphoctona; species Rhimphoctona megacephalus. The sequence goes on from OZ022424.1 coordinate 10,325,908, forward strand.
CAGTTTTCAGAACTGTTCGTGAATTTTCTGTGCGACCATTGGTTGTCGAGATATCGTCGATCAAAGACAAAAGGGTCCTTTTTGATTTAAAGTTCAACATCTCAGTAAAAAATGGTCGTACCGAGGTTTTAAAAAAAGCAAATTAAAGCTGAATAAACAAGCTATCCGGTCCATACCATGGCTTAGTTGGAAAATTTTTTCCCAAACCCGTGGACTTAAAAAAAGAAGCAAAAAAATTTACAAATTTTTTTTCTCACACTACTTCTCAAATTATTATTCTCTGCATTATTATTAATGAATATTTGGTAATTATTTATAATGGGTTTTCAACAGATCGAGTCCCCGTGTTGGCAAGAAAATTTTTCCAGATAATTTAAAGTCAGGAGTGATGGAAATAGTGAAATATAATCAACAATAATGAAAATCGAATTTATAATTAGAAATATATTATTTTCAATTTGTTTGAAACAAAACTTCTGAAATTCGTTTGAAACAAAAGAGTCTGTCCGGTTGCATAATTTTAGAAAAACACAAGGGAAGCGAATAATAAGGGGAGAAAGAAACCCCTTTGCTGATGAAATTTTTAGTTTTTTTCTTTTTTCTTTCTTTTCTTTTTCTTTGCACGCTGTTCTATGTTTTGGTGCTCTATATTGTAACGGAACGCTTTTGCCGTACGTTAAACGTCGCTACGCATCGGTCCGAGCTTCCTTATAATTTTGGAGCAGGTATGAAAGAGACGTGAGAAACGCGGATTTTATGTTCGAAATAATAACAAAATTAATTTATTCAATAAAACAATATGAAATTTTTCCGATTTTTGTACAATAAATGATTGTTTGTTTTATTTCGCGGTCGCGTTTTATTTTCAGAAATAAATAAATAAATTGGTAAAAACCTACGAGAATTATCGCGTTTGTTATATTTATTTCCCGTAATTAAATAATTATTCGCTTTTTATTATGATGATATTTGTTTCTATTTTATATAATAATATCGTATGAATCATGTTAGAAATAATAGAAAGACGATAAGAATTTAAAAACGATATCTTCTGGATTAATTAATGGTAATTATCAAAAAAATAGAACAATCTTTGTTGATAGAATAATAATAATTCAATTAATAATTGAATTATTTAATATTTAATAGGCCTTTAGGTGCCGTGAATTTAATACCGTGAAATTTACTTGAATTGTGTAAAAAAAAAATTATTCCAAATTTCAATAATCCAAAAGTGGATTGACTCCATATAGTAATAAAATTTTTTAATTGATTCTATAAAATTGAAAATCTTACCGCGGTCTTTTGGATTATCGAATTCAGATAATTGAGGATTGTTGAGGATAGTAGAGGACTACCGGGTATAATAAGTGACGCAGACTGATTATTTTTTTCAAAAACAATTTTGAATTAAAAAATTCAAATTATAAATTTAATAAGTAAATTTTAATCAAAAGAGAGCAAGCAGGCTTTCCGGTTCCAGCAGTCATAAATTCGAAAAGGTTAAAATAATTAAAGGAAGCGTAGTATGCAAGCTATGGGCCCCGAATGTCAGCGAACGACGCCGATACCCCACACACCACAGGCGAGGATGCGGACTCCAGGCTACCGGAATTGAACGTCACCGAACCCCTCCGATACCCTGAGCACCCACAGGAAAAAGAAGAAATGAACAAAATTGAAGAATGAGCTTGGACTATGGGAATTGAACGTCGCCGAACCGCTCTGATACTCCAAGCATCAAGGAATAATAGGAAAAAATAAAGGAATGAGGATTGACCCTGGACTATGAGAGTTGAACGTCGCCGAACCGCTCCGATACTTCAACCATCAAATAATAATAAGGAGGATAGGTTATTATGCTGCTGGAACTAGGAAGGATCTCTGCTGCTGAGAGCTTGTTGTCTCTCCGAGCTCTGTGTCCAGAATGAGCAGAATGCGTGTCCACTGCTGCTGTGCACGACTTTTTATACCAAGCAGATCCTTTGTTCTCGCGCTCGAGTTCCGATTCATTCGCCGGGTAGTCTCGAACCCGTTCTGCGCACGCTTATTTTCAACAATTTTACGATTCGCTCTTCATTCCCCCACTCTCGCATTCTTGTACTTTAATTAACTCAATGCTACCCCCACTTTGCGCGTCACCTGTGCAAGAATTCTCAATTTTCGTAATTTATAATTTTTATAACAATTTTGTATTATTTAAACATTTTTTAATTTTATCTAAACATTTAGTGAAGATTATTCAGTAATTAAAGTGTTTTAATTAATTTAGAAACAATGAAAAACGCACGCTATCATTCGTTCTTTCCCTTGTCGCATACGCCATGCGCATGCGCAGAAATATTCGTTCTTTTCATTCTCAATTTGCCGGTTATTTTCTCATAATTTTACCGCGCGCATGTTTCCCGTCGATTTGTCGGATTTTTCTCTACATTTTACATATTAATTTTATTATATTAAAGTCTTTTTTATGTTCAATACGGACCGTGCGTGAGCTATAGAGAGCAACACCACCGCCGAAGTGCGCGCTATCTCGTGTCTGAATGTGTAATTTGTGCGGTTAAAAAAACAACCTTTCTAAAAAAAAGTTCGATTTGGGCGAATTTTCAGTCACAGTCATTTGAAGAAAAAACATTGAATTTTAACGAAAAATCATATCTCACAAGTGTATGTACAAAATAATCTGAAAAAAATCAAGAGCGCTTCTTTCAACGGGTCATACAACTTATAAAATTTTCAGTCAAATCAAAGAATGGAAGGGTCTGACGTAGGTTGATTTGGCGTGGTATGCACCATATATATATAATTGGAGTGTTTGTTGCAGCTTCCTTTTTTCTCATATGCCATCGGACGTTCGCTACTGTCACTGTCATCCTGCATACATCCACCCAAACTTTTTTCTTTCTTGTTTATACTGAGAAACACAAACTTTTCGCTACTTCTCCATTAGGTCACATTTTTTCGCTCTGTACAAGGTGTCCTCTGTACAACACTGATAGCATTAATTGATTTAAATTTAGCAAGTTCCGCGTCGAGAAATCTAATGTAATTTGCAATTAGAGTTAACGGTTAAAAACATACAAGTAGAGAAAAAATGCATGGGATTTATCCTATAGAGCATTATATTTTCTACAAAAAAGCTATTGGCGAGAATTTTCTTATGTTAGTAGTTTTGTCCTGCGAGCACCTCCAAGCCGACCAAGTTTTGAGGGTAAGTGTTAATTGATTTTATCTCTGTTTTTAACACGCTTTCAGGAGTAAACTATTGGTGATAGAGGATTGCCGCCAAAAACTTTTTTACAGAAAAATTCGTGATCTACAGAATTAGTCCTATGCATTTATACTCTATCTCTAATCGTTTTGACAGTATGCTCGATGAAAGTACAAGATTACATCCTACATGCTTATTCATGAGTTCTACTTCTGTAAATCGAATAAATTATAGATTACCTTTAATAAATGGTTCAGTTTTAAGTTTATGGTATTAACTATCTACAATGAGGGACACCCTATATATGTCTCTTCTTCACTGGCAACAAGGTATGATTGGAGCGTATGAAGAAGTCCCATTAAACACTGAGCAACTGTTATACGATGTCGTAATATTTAAATAACGCTCATTACTTTTGTCTCCCGGCAGTACATGGTGGCCACGCTTTTTTGTTCCATTTTCATTTTTGTTTTAGTCTTGTTATTTCTTTTGTTTTTGTCTTATAATTTCTAGCACTCTTTCTCGCGAATTCTCTTCATTTCTTTCTGTCTCTCTTTGAGGTCCTTTGGGACTTTCAAAAGTTCATTTGCAATTCTACGTATTCTCACCGAAAGTATCGCCCCAGCAACGCTCTCATACTCTGCGTTTAAATTGCACTTTGCATTTTTCATCAATTCATTTTTCGATACATATTTCACACTTTTTCACGATTCTCGTAAAGAAAGCATACCTGGACCTTATAAAAAATATTTTGTTTCTTTAGTTGAGAATTTTTAACTTTGAGTAATTTTGCTATTTAACGATGAACTCATTTTATTCACCATAAAGAGTGTAATTCTTGAATAAAAATTATTCAATCATTCAGGAAATAAATTGAGTCTTTCCAAAGGGATTTACATCGAGTGCTCTGCAAAAATAAATTTATCTATTTTAAAATTTGTTCTCACTTGTTTCATAAATGATCTCTGGAATTTTCTCAACTTTCCAAATTTTGAAACATTTTGACCAATTTTTTGACATGCTCTAAAAATAAATATTACAAGCACTTTAAACTAACTTGAGTTGTCAGTAATATTGCCGTCTGTTAGGAATGAAATGCGAATAATAAAGTTCATAGTTAAAAAGGAATCTTGTAAAATTGATTAGTAATACGTCTGCTGTACATCATTATTTAGAATGATACCCTTAAGTGGATTATTCGTACTGCACGTTATTACAATAATTAACAGTTATATGTCAGAGGAGTCGAAGTATCCCCAGTCGAAGTCGACGGACCCCCCGAGAAAAAATAATGATATATAGTCATATCTAATTATATGTGATTATCGATATATGATCTGATGCGAAAATTGGCCAGGTCTGATCATGAATAATTGCATATCGTCATATATACCGTCATGGCTATTGATATATGAACAGATATGATTATACATAAATGCAATTTTGTAGTGAAAAATATATAATGATGTATGATCATGTATAAGTACATATGGTCATAAATATTATATCAGATATATATCGAAATGTTTCCATATTTGACGATATCTTCAAATGCCGAAACTTAGGATTTTTTAGATCCTCTTCTCTCCGAATAGAGAGGTGTAAGTCGGGATTGAGCCGTCTGCGTGATCGCTCATTGTAAATAAGGATGATAAAGTTGGATGGGATGAATGGGTTATATGGGCGCACGGTCGGCGCTTCGCTGATGCGAGAGCGCAGCGACCGTGGTCCTCTAGCGGATTTCTGCCGCACCACAAAAATGAAAGTGCCGTGACTGTCTCATATATGTTTATTTCTATTCAGATATGAGCCCATAATCATTAGACGTGCTCAGATATAATCATATATAAATCAATATTTACTCATATAAATGTTCATATTTACTCAGATATAAGGCAATATTTAACGTATTTAATCACATTTAATCACATGTGGATGTGTACATCAAATCATATCTAATTATTCATGTTTATATATAAATTTATATATAATTATATATGATTCCATATACCATCACATATAATTATATATATTCAGGCGAAATATTTTTTTCCCGGGTCATACCAGTTTGATATGCTCAGATGTAATCATATATTAGTCCATACTTACTCAAGTATGAGCCCACATTAGATATATATTCTCAGATGTAATTAAATATAAGTCCACATTTATGTGCATATAAAAATGTTTAAAATACTTTTTTTCATTAAAAAAAAAGTAAAAAAGGACGCCAAGTATTAAAAAATCGTGATCTTAGTTATAAAACGATGATTATACATATGTTCTTGTTGAACGAGAAAGAGAGAGCGCGCGCTACGGGCGAAAGAGAGGGGGTCTGGCTTCGCGCGCTGACTCTCTCGCTCAGCGACGCGCAATAAGTGGGGGTAGCCTCGTTCAGTGGACTGGGCGACTGCAGGGTAAACAAATGTCTATCAGTCTCGCAAAGGACGTATGTCCAAATATAAACAAATGCTTCTTACGTCTTTCCGACTCCAAGGGACAGAAGTGCCCCAAACATTCGATTTTAAATCACAAAATTATCATATCTCGAGATTGGGTGGACGGATCAACTTACAACAAAGACCAATGGAAAGAGAAAAATTGAAAAAAAATCGTCCCCTACATTTAGATTTTTTACTCAAATCGTTCCGTCGTGAGAGCAATTTGAAAAATATGAAAATCCCGAAAACCGTCATATTCGCGTATATAAGAGTCCGGCAGGGCTCGCGCAAGCTTTCTTTTTTAAGGGTATAGGTCAGTCGGTATCTTGCTACCGTGAGTGAGAGAGAGATAGTTGCAAATTTCGAAAGTGAAATTCTTCGACACGATTTGACCGATTACCCAAAGGCCCTGTCAGCCCATTTTTGCCATCATCCTGCTTGGGCTAACCAAGCTTTTTTGTAATCGGTCAAACCGTATCGAAGAATTTCAACTTCGAAAATTCGAGGTGAGGTTAGGTGATTGACCCATCCCCTTATACGCAAGCGCCGGGAGTGCGCGCGTGCACGAATATGCGCGTCTAGCCCGCCCGGCAAAATATTCGATAATGGGGAAATTGATGCTTGCGCCATTAGTCGGAATTCTGGTGAACTAAAATTTGACGATGTCGGTATATTGTCGATAACTTTTTTCAATAGAATTTCAAAAAGCGATAGGGTCGTCAATTTCCCACTGATTTCGATGCAACAGGGCTCAAAATATTTGTTTCGATATCGCGCTTGGGCTGACGGGCCAAAAATTTGATATATACATTATTTCCGGAGTAATTGCATAATTACTCCGATGGTAACAAAAAGTCAAATTTTTTTTCAAAATTTTGTAAAATCGCTTCGTCAGCCCAATTTTGCCATAACACTGTATTCACAGTTCAATTTTTATGACAATCGGTTGAACGGTGTGGCCAAATTACCTTTTCAAAAATTCGGAGCTCGTAATTTTTCAATTATCGAATTTTTACCGGACGCGCATGCATGCACACGCGCCAGAAGTGCGCGTGTGTATGAGTATGTGAGTCCGGCGAAATAATTCATCATTCAAAAGTTTGTTTTGACATCGCGCTTGGGCTGACTGGAGGGAAAAGCGATCCGTCGAAAAAACTCCTGAGTAATTGCATGATTCACAGTACAATTTTCATGATGAGCGGTTGAGCTTCAGGACCATATTTCCCTTTCGAATTTTGGGAGCCCACATATTCCCAGTTGTCAAATATTTTGTCAAACGTGCATACTTATACACAAGCGCCGGGAGTGCGCGCGTGCACGAGTGCGTCTAGCTCGCCCGGCAAAATATTCGATAATGGGGAAATTGATGCTTGCGCCATTAGTCGGAATTCTGGTGAACTAAAATTTGACGATGTCGGTATATTGTCGATAACTTTTTTCAATAGAATTTCAAAAAGCGATAGGGTCCTCAATTTCCCACTGATTTCGATGCAACAGGGCTCAAAATATTTGTTTCGATATCGCGCTTGGGCTGACGGGCCAAAATTTTGATATATACATTATTTCCGGAGTAATTGCATAATTACTCCGATGGTAACAAAAAGTCAAATTTTTTTTCAAAATTTTGTAAAATCGCTTCCTCAGCCCAATTTTGCCATAACACTGTATTCACAGTTCAATTTTTATGACAATCGGTTGAACGGTGTGGCCAAAATCGCTTTTCGAAATTTGGAAGCAGGCGGAGCGACTGACCCATCCCCTTAATACTTGACGTCGAGCCGCTACCGTGCCTCTTGTTTCATATCTACTCTGATATGAGGCGGCAGAGTGTCAAGTCGTCACGGGCCTACTGTCTACTGTGTCAACTGGATCGCGCAACTCGCCATTGTGTAACTTTCCAACCGTAGCAAGTCTACCCTGTGTGGAAAGTCCCCAACCGTGTAAACTGGATCTAGCGCGAGCTCTAATCCGTAGTATTTTGATATTTCCCCGACGCTCGCGTATCCCCACTTTCACCGCCTTTCTTAGGTACACGCCGGGCAAGTCCCCACTTGCCCGGATTAGAGCGCGCGCTAGATCCAGTTTACACGGTTGGGGACTTTCCACACAGGGTAGACTTGCTACGGTTGGAGAGTTACACAATGGCGAGTTGCGCGATCCAGTTGACACAGTAGACAGTAGGCCCGTGACGACTTGACACCCTGCCTATGAGGCAATATTTGACGTATCTGATCACATGTAATCACATGTGGATCTATATATCAAGTTATATCTAATTATTCATGATTATATATAAATCTATATATTATAGAAAATACATGATTTTATACACAATCACATATTATATATATTCAGGCAAAATAGTATTTTCCCGGGTTGCATGCTTTTCATGCTTTCTGCTCCTTCGCTTTCTCTCTCTTGACGTCCTTAATCTTACCCTTCAACTCTCAGTTCTAACATATCATCCAAGAGTAATTATTCTGACGAATGAATGTCAGCAACGGTTCAAAAGGAGAAATCACTCGGACATTTCAATAACTGATAATCATAATAAATAGCAACAACTAATTTCAATTTTGGATAATTATTAATTCATTTTTGTATTTTTTAAAAATTAAATTCTAATTATTTTTTATATTTTTCACTGTTCCTGCGTATACCCTTACAGGTTTTTACGAGCCCATCCTCATCACTTTAACCTCTTTTTCTCCCACCTCACAAATTTCCATGTTCCTGTGAGACCCCTCAAGGGTGTTGTCCACAGTCACTCTTTCCTAATACAGCACTGCATCGTATTTGCACGAGGGCCAAAAGAAACTGTGAAAAACCCGGCCGATACAGATGGGATACAGATGGGATGTAGTTTTACTGACAAGGAACATCACTTTGGTGCCCGCCTCCGATTTTGTTGAAACTCTTGTATGTGAAAAAGTATTAGAATCTAAGAGACAGGTACTTTTTATTAGTGGAAAAACGTTTTTAGGGGGTGAAACTACCCTTCAAAGTAAGGCATGTCAAGGGGTGGTTTAGCAATTTCACCCACAAGCACTCAACCGATTCCGATGAAACAAAAACCAAAATGTGTCTTAACTAAAGGGATGCAAAATCCATCATGTATACAAAAAAAATTAAGGGGTAAACCACCCTTGCATTTATCAATTTTTCACCCCACATTAAAAAGTGGTGGATCTAATTGAATGGAACGGGTTCTATTTTGATAAAATCATGAAAAACCGACAGCGATGGGTGCGCGGTCGGTGTGTAGCCAATACTTGGTTGGGTAACCGCTTAGCCATGCACCAGCTTTCGTATCAATCGTTGAACGGGAGGCAGTTTTTCTGAGTTTTCGAAGATACTAACCAATTGGAATTCAGAAAAAATATAGCCGCGTGTATCGGCCGGGTTTTTTATAGTTTCCCTTGGCTCTCATGCAAATGCGATATAATAGTGCATTAGGAAACAGTGGCTGTGTGTAAAACTCTTGGGGGGGTCTCACAGGAATAAAGAAATTAGTGAAGTGAGGGAAAAGTGAAGGGATGGGATCGTAAAAACCCGCAAGGGTATAGGCAGGAACAATAAAAAATAAATAAAAGTAAATAAAAACATGAAAATAAACTTCACGTCTTTTTGTATTCTAACAAAATCGCAACCTTAAGGGGTAAACTATCCCCTACTTGAATTTCCTTACCGCAGTTGTTTTTTCACTGTTAAAATGTCTCCGCTCATTCGATATCTTTCTGCAAGCTTCGAATCGATGTTTCCTCGTGCTGCAAAATTGACAACATACCTTGAGACGGTAAACCATCCATTCATCACGTTTCCTTCCTTTCGCCATTGAAAAACTTGTCCATTCATTTTGTTCTATCCCCCATTGTCCATTCATTTGGGGCTATCCTCCATCCACCACGAACTGTTAACATTCAGCCGTTGATGCGCGAGCTGGTCCATGGCTAAACGGTCACGGATCCAAGTATTGGCCTCGCCCGAGGTTGTTCAATCTGGTAGATTACCAGAGCCACACACCTACTGGGCACCCATCTCTTTGGTTGATGAAATTCCTATTATTATTTTTGGACGATAAAATATACAAATCATGAAGTAATAAAGGAGAATGGGAATGGAAGAGAGGGAAAAAATAATCACATGTAACAAGGTTACATGGTACCCAAACACGAGCACTCCATAGCTGCCATTATTATGAAGCAAATATTGCATATTATAGTCAACAAAGGAACTTCAGCTGGTATGATAACCATAAAGTACTAAAATGTTGTCAATAATGTTCTGATAAATGTTATCGCAGAAAATATGCTTACTAATAGAGAATAAACATTTACTTTGAAGCGAAATTCCTTTTCACATGCCTGGCTAGCTCAGAAAAGATCGAGCATTATTTTCACGCACTTTTTCTACTTGAGCACGAGCATGAGGCTCATTACTTTGATTTTTAAACATTCAAGTTTAAACAAATTCGTTCGATAATGCCAGAGTTTGCGCTAAAAGAAAACTCGCTACAGAGTTTATCACGCGACTTAGAACGCTTCGGCGTTTGCACATTTCACGTGCTCAGAGATCACGCCAGGATGCAAGCATGCAGACTCAATGACAATAAATTCCAATATTTATAATTGAATAAATAAAGCTAAACATAGCGTCTCCTATCTCTGTTACACATGCGCTATACGCGCCTATTTGCTGGTAACGTCGAATTTTCTACCTCGCCCGCTAGAATTAAAAAAGCATATTAAATCCCTCAAACCCCCCACATTAATATGAAAAAATATCTGAATATATATTTTTTATTGCGAACGCTCAATTACTAAATTATATTATAATGTCGGCATGGCCGTAACTTCGTAATTTTATCTGAAAAGAAAACGAAAAAACAAAATTAATACGCGAAAGTAAAATTTGTATAAGTCGCATATACATAGTCCTTACCTTAGAGTCACAGAGTAGGGACATACCAACCGGCGCACCAATCAGCGTGGAGACGCTAGGCCGTTCCCCCACCACGCGACCACCGGCCAATCCTGCGCGACTGGCCGGGTATAAGTATAGGCCCCCCGCAGAGCTCGAGATTCATTCTTCGACGGCGAGCGTTCCGAGCAGGGACCTCGGGAAAACTGAAGCTTTTGGCTACGAATAAACATTTTATTAAATTTGCCTTGCCGCCGGCCTGGCATTCCATGCCGCGGAGAAGAATTGGCTCTTACCTACGACGCTTGGATTGACGTGCTGAGGAGCGGGAACGATTAGAGCAGGGTCGCCGAAACAACGAGAACGTCGAAAACGGTCCTTCTCAGGGCTCTCGTTTCACAGTCTTTCTCAAGACTCGCGTAGTGCAAATCTTTCTTTCCCACCTACTTCTTCCTCCTCCATCGTATTGCGTCCACCCAGCAATTCGAGTCCGGTAGCTGCAGAAGCTCACTCGCAATCGCACGGCGCGATACAGCGGACCCCGTTCCCACGTAAGCAAATCGGCCCTCCTCAGGGCGTACGTAGCACAGATCTCTACCTTACCCACCTACCTCTTCCTCACCCGTTGCACTGCGTCAGCGCAGCGAATCGAATCCGGTAGCTGCGAAAGTCCAATCGCATTCGCACGGCGCGATATGGCGGGACCCATCCTCGCTTACTCGACCGACGGCCCGCGTGCAGACTCATCCGGACGTGATTCGAGCGCTCGAGCGCACCGCGAGGCGACCCGCGAAGCGGTCGCGTCGCGGTGCGACGGCGATAACCGCGGTTATCGCCGAAGCTAAGAATCGCCGTCGTACGTCCGATACCCGCGTCTCCGACATCGGTCATTCGGCGTATTGGACGCAAGACCGTAGAAAATCCGCGGAAGCCGCTCATTCGGCTCATGTAAAATCAAAATCGGGCTGTTATTTTTTGCTACTCGGGCTCCCCGCTTCTTTCAACCACTCTCGCTTGCTCATCTCAACGTCGCTGCTGGATTCTTCGTTTTTCCTTCGTTTTTCCAACTTCGTTAATTCGAACAACCACAAATCTCCTCGACCTTTTCAGGGCCACCATTCATTTTTTAACGTGGGTGACTTAGAATTGGGATTCACCTGAATATCAAAGGTGTGTGTCATCCCTTCCTAATGCTCTGCTCTTGGACTCAATGATCTCGGTCACGTGGTGTTGGTTGGGATTGTCCGGCTCAGAAATATGTTTCACGCAATGCGCCTACTTTCATATAAAACGTTTATTAAGGGAGGGGAGGGGGGGGGGGTACACCTTGCGGGCTTCAAAAAATCGACCTTTTTTTATTGGCTTAATTGATAGATAATTCTCATAAAAATAATATCTAATTGGTTTCATAGTCGAAAAAAAAAAATTTCTTCACTTTTGAGCCATTTTTCAAGAGCACGTCGGAGCGCTCTGAAGCGCGCGGTCGAGCGGTTGAGCGGGATCGCGCGCTGTAGGTATAAAATACTTTGTGCCTTTGTACTATAAAGTCTGGGCAGGAACAGCAGATGGCAATAGATTTATTTTCTATAGTAGTACATGTTTTGTTTTATAAGAACCTTACTGTCAAAAAGAAAGAATGCATAGACCATGTGCAGAAATGAGTCGGCACGCGACTGCGAAATTTGAAGAAAGTAAACAAAGGTTTTGGAGGCAGAGGTAAGCTGACTAATAAATTAATCGATGAGTTGTCTCTGTATTTTGGTTTGGCAATAAGATGAAATCCTCATTCCGTTGAGAATATGAGGAAAGAAATTTGGGCAACTTTATCGTATAAAATTTCGACAGATGCAAAGCCAAAGCACGACGATTGTCTGCAGGGTGAAGATTTTTGGTGCAAGTGACAAAGAGCAAAAGCCACGATCAACTTTCCACATTTAAACATGACAAAGAGCCCATGAAAAAGGAAGTGTACGATGCTGTTAAACCAGTGTATGAAGATTTATTGCAAGGCCATTTATTAGAAAGATGTTTAGGAGGCTACACACAAAACAGCAACGAAAGTTTTAACAGCGTTATGTGGTCTTTGGGCCGAAACATCTTTCTAATAGAAAAACTGTCATCGATGCAGCTACAAGTATCGCTATTTGCACTTTTAATGATGGCTTTAAAAGTGTAATGGAAATTATGAGGGTATTAGGACTCACAGTTGGCGAGAATTAATATACTTACTGCACCAACATCGATCAAGAGCGCATCGAGTACGCCGAGAACAGTATGAGCGAAGCGGCAAAAGAGGCACGTAGAAGGTCAAAACATGCTACATAAGCATCTGAGGATGCTTTGGTTGAAGAGGAAGGACCACAGTATGGAGCTGGGATCGGTGACTAAAGGTATATTAATTATTTCTCAACTTATTTAACGAATATCGAGAAAAAAAACTTTAAACGCGTTTTTCTCGAAACCATGTTTTTAAATCGATGGAAAGTGTCACGCCTCGAATTTTTATTCGATTTACACAAAGCTGGAATTTTTGATTCGTAATATCATTCTCTAGTCTGCCTTGATCCAGATTTTTTAATTTTTGTCTCAAAAATTTTTTATGACCGTTTAAGTGACGATTTTTTGGTCGAAAATTTTTTTTCGACTTTGAACCTTTTATAACTCAAAAAAAATTAAAATATAAAAAATCTGGATCGAGGCGGACTGGAAAAACATATATTAAACTACATTTTTTCATTTCTTATGTTGTAGGACTAACGACACCATTGGGAGATTTTTCACCGCATTTTAAGAGGTCTTTTTGGAGTTCAGCTGCCACGCCACCATTTTGTAATATTTTGATTTGAAAATATTTTTGAATGTTTTCAAGACTTGTATAGTAATGTGTCAAAACCCAAATTGATCTAAATACATTCATTTTCGCAGAAAAAATTCACAAAATTGGACTTTTTTTTGCACGTTGTCACGTTCATTTGCGTAATCTGACCTCTTCCAAATAGTATATTTGACCTTTTCGGTCAAAAACCGACTCTATATAAATCAAGCAACCCATACAGCATCGAATCTTATTTGAAGTCTTATGCCCGCTTCGTAGACGTTTCTATGACTACTATCGTCTTTTAAACGTCTACGATGCGGACATAAGACCTCAAATAAGACGTCTTATGCATAAATGCTGTATGGGAATTAATACGACTCCAAACTCGAGGATGCTAGCGTTTCAAATGCGCGTTATTCTCTTCAGAAAACTCGTATGTACGGTCACAGATTCGCAAGTCGAGTATATTCCCTCAATGATCGATCGTCCTCTCGTCCGATCCTTCTCATATCCCATACAGCATCGAAGTCTTAATTGAGGTCTTATGTCCGCCTCGTAGACGACAGTAGTCATAGAGACGTCTACGAGGTGGATATAAGACCTCAAATAAGGCTTCGATGCTGTATGGGTTCCGCATTGATTGATAATGAGGGGAAGTATCCAAAATCCTTAAGTGGGGCGCGTGAAATGCGTGAACTCTGTGTGCCTTGCACTGGAGTCAAACGCTCTGCCGTGGACGTCGCGGTTGTCCCTTACGCGTTGCTTAGCGCGTAGTTCGAAAACGCTCGCGCTCGTTTACATGGAAAGTAATTAATAAGTTTGATTCGATAGTACATATCTGTGGCATCTGTCTGACCAAAGCATGGATTCTTCCCTGGGCTAAATAAGCGGTAAAGCAGCCAAGTTGTACAAAAAGGATAGCGGTTCGCTACAATTTTAGCAAAAAAATCCCAATATTCTTATTACGAGTTACGATTTTCTATAGATCATTATATCGTTATGTAAATTATGCAAAATAACCCCTTAAGATGAAGGATTATTTTTTAAAAAGTCATGAAGTTTAATAGAGAGATGAGGTTAACTTAAAAAGAAATGATTGGTTCGAGTTAGTTACGGTGAGTTAACGAAAAGTGTTGGATTAATTAAAATAAATAAATAAATAAATAGTCCTTTCTTAAAAATATATATTTTAATTGATGAAGAGGAAATATGAATTCAAAAGTGACCGGGAAACGTAATTGTTTTTATGAACTTTTTTTTACATTCCTTCAGCGACACTTTCATTAATTATATGAGCACTTATATGAGCAGGCCAGCTGTATTGACATCGAATATTCGATTCTGTGACGCAACGCGAAGAAATTTAAGGATTTACTATATATGCTCTAGTTCGTTCTGGAGTCAATGCCACCCTTAAAAAGCACCCCATACGTATCCCGCCCGCCAACGAGGAACCTCTTTCAATCCTCTCTTCGCATCGAAAGCTTCGAGGTACTGGACCGTATATTGGTTTCGGATATACGTGCTTTACACGATATACTTGTACATGTATAGTGTATGCATACAGGGTGTTCTATTATAACTGATCATCACCGTAGAATTAAATTGAGACCTTAATTCCTAGTTGAAAACTGTGATGTTTCTATGTCATCGAATCTTGATGAGTTCGCTTATTATTAAAGTTAACCGTTAAACAGTAAGAGATAGAGCAAAAATGCGTAGGACTAATCTTGTAGAGCGTGAAATTCGCTAGAAAAAACTTTACGACGTCAGTTTTATGTTACTAGTACTTTGGTTCCAAAAGCCGATCGAAAAAGACGTAAAATCGCTTGAGCAACCAGGACTAGCCCTCGAAAGTGAAGTATTTTTTGAACGGGTCATACGACGAAACTATTGAAGATAGAAAAAAGTCGTTGAAAACTTTTTTGTATAAAATGTTGTGCTCTACAAGATTGGTCCTATATATTTTTACACTATTTTCAACCGTTTTGACAATATGCGTAGTGAAAGTTCGCGCTTTCATCTTTAATAAAATTAATAACTCATCAGGAAGGTGTTCGACTGAAAAAATGATATTAAACTTTTCTACTCGGAATCTGAATTTCCAC
This sequence comes from Rhimphoctona megacephalus, assembly GCA_963989365.1. Taxonomy (NCBI): domain Eukaryota; kingdom Metazoa; phylum Arthropoda; class Insecta; order Hymenoptera; family Ichneumonidae; genus Rhimphoctona; species Rhimphoctona megacephalus. The sequence goes on from OZ022424.1 coordinate 10,341,406, forward strand.
TCCGATGAAAACCATACCTGTCAGAACACCCAGTATGTATGCGTATGCATGTATAAAAGGAATTCGGAGTATACAGGCCTCGGGTGTTATCGTATACTCGAGTGGCTCTCATCGGAATTAATTAGCGTTGAAGAATGGTCTACGTAGTAGAACGAGTGAGCCGAAATCCTTCGATATATTGGAAACGAGTGAAACAGGTGGTGGCGCAAAGTAGAGAGAGGAAGACGAATATTAAAACGATCAAGAAGATATGTTGTTCGAACCCTCGACTTTTCCACCTGTTTAATGTTTACTCTTCAATCAATCAATTCAATGAACAATACTATTTTGCTTGCTGGTGGCTGTTAGAATCTCTTATTATTATTAGTCTCTTAATTAAATAAACTTGAAATAATAAAATTCGTTTTGTTAAATAAATAATTATTACGCAAAATCCTTTTATTGATTTTATTATTTATTGTACTGTGATATTTCTATAATGATTTTCAAATGATTCAATGAAATTATAACCTTAGGTTTTCAAATATATATTATCAGTTCTTTATTTGATCGATAACTCGAAGGTGGCTTGAGGTAATTTCCACAATTTTTTTTATGACCAAAGAAATATAATAATAAAAAAAACCATTAACACAAATCTCCAAAATTAATTAATTTAATTTAATTTTTTGAACTGTCACTCTCCCACATCCCTCTTCCTAATTTTCCGCAAATGCGAATTTCACTCTTGTAAATTTGCAAATGTTGGATAGGCGATGATGGATTTCGGGTCACGCAGCAGGCTCGCACGTGCTTCAGGGTTCGCTCATGTACGTTTTGTTCGTTTGTTTGAGAGTGCGGACGTCCTATTGGCATTAGAAATTTGTAATATCGAATCACAAGCTGAGCCATCGAGGAGATGAGGCGTAACGCTGTACGGATGATTGGATTGCATTGGCATTTTGGTCATCAATTGGATAAACGTAACATTCGACTGATGACGGACGCGATGAGATCTGGCAATGAGGGAGAGACAGATAATGTTTAATGTGACGACGGTTTTTCGAGTAAATTTAAATGTAGACATATCTTGAACCGCCCAAACCCGATTTCAGAACCGACTAGTTTTGCCTTTTGTATTGTTAGGATAAACTTGTTTTTTCTTATAAGTTTTTCGAGCAAACCAGTTTTTCCTTCCATATGTTTAGGCCAAATGAGCTTTTCCTGCTAGATTTTTGGGACAAACTAGTTTTTCCTCACAAACTTTTCAGAAAAACTAGTTGAGCTGTGTTACAATTCACTAATTTAGGCTGGAATATATATGCATGTTATGGGTCAAACCCGATTTCAAGTCAAAACAATTTTTCGTTTGGGATGTTTAAGATGAATTAATCCAATTTAACGATTTTTTTAAGTACCAGCATCTATTTCAATCGATTTTGTCATTGCATTTCTTAATTGAAGTTGCAAAAAGTTGATTTAATTTTTGTAAAATATCAATAAATATAAACTTTGGTAATTAAAAAAACTGGTGATGTTAATCGCCGATTTTTCTTCAACGTTTTGATTTTTCAGGCTTTTGTTCGATGCAAATATAATTCATCAAGATTCTACATAATATACACAAAACCTGGACGTCGTAGATTATTTTACTTTAAATGAATTATTTTTTCAACAATCATTGAATAACTTTTTTATGTATCTTATTATAAGTAAAAAGGTTAAAGTCGATTTAACAAAAACGTCCCTTACATGCATATATATTGTACACATTCATATAAGTTATATATTATATAAAAATATATTTATACATATTTTATCCACGCACCGAGAAATATATGAACGGGAGATTTATCGTCTGCAAAACCGAAACATATCACACACCCACCTGACCACGAACAATTCGACAAAGGAAAATATCGCGTCCGCCTTTCGCCTCGTTGAACATTTTCCCCTCTCGAACGTTGAAAAAACTGCGTGCATGCAAAACTTCAACCCCTAAGCCCCGGGGCCTATAGTTTTTATTGCTTTTATTCCATATTCAAATTTCTAACAATGATGAAGTGAATATCGTGCTTGAATATTTTTAATGATGAAGCTTTTAATTACATATTAAAAAAGTAATTAAATGCCATTTTTTTACTCATCCATCATTGTCAAAAGGAGTATGGTTCCATTTTTATTTTTACAATAAAAATATTATTATTTTTACTACTGTATTGATGGAAAAGATTTGTGACGTTTTTTTTTGTCAATTTTTATTTATTTATTTATTTTTGTTTTTATTGAGAGAAAATATTATTCAGATTGAATACTATCATTCGCATCTCTCGAGGAAGTTCAACTTATTTATTCTCGTCTGTTTGAGCACAGTGATACAAGAATTATCGTCCTTCATGCTCAATCCCTTTTTCTTCCTCCATGATTCTTCATTCCTGAGATGCTCTCAATTCCAGATCATCTCAGTTTTCGATATATATGTCGTGCCTCTCCCTATCTTTGTGTGTGTGTGTGTGTGTGTGTGTGTGTGTGTGTGTGTGTGTGTGTGTGTATGTGTGTGTGTATAACGATGAAATATGACGTGAAAGCTTTCGCGTACTTGGAGATTGAAAGATTGGATCTCTTTCGAGTCCTCACTCTTCATTTTCCTTCCAGAGGATATTTCAGTCGAAATTTACTATTTAATGACCCTTTAGTGCAGGTATTATTACTTGTCTTTACTTTTTATTCGTGAACCAAAAATAAAAAAGTTCTTGTATCCGATTTTTAGCCCATTTATTCTCTGCATTATTTATTTATAGTGAATGTTGGTTTCCATATCCGGAAATGTCCATTAAAAATTTGGTAATTGAATACAAACAATGAAAAATGACTTCATTTTTTTTCCCACAGGACTTTTCGATCGAAATCTGCTATTTTGATATCCTCAATTATACGGTAATTGTATGTCCTCTTATTTTTAGGAAATGAAAATGAAAAAAAAAAAATTGCCTTCATTTCTTTTCTCTGGATTATTATTATTATTTCTTTATTGGGGTTCGGTAGCAATTATATTGCTCCTTTCATGTTCAGAGTCCTTCCTTTTTTAGCTCCCCACGCCATACTAAGTATCTCCCCTGTACGGCTGCAGCTGACTTATCTCCGACTATATCGCATTTGCCGAGGGCGAAGGGAAACTGCAGTAAACCTTGCCGATACAGCAGGTACCCAACTAATCTCCTCGGGTGGTAATGCGAGCACGCTCAAGTACGGCTATCAGAGGCTCTTAAACAGGCACCTCCTCAGCCGTGGTACAGTGGGCTAGCCAATATACGGCTAAAGTGTTTCATGCGCACGATTAGAACCGTCTACAGAGAGCACCCAAATCCGCACACCGAACGCAAATGCATCACATCAAGGTGTTTTGGGCATGGATTTATGAAGGTGGAGTCCGAACCACCTTCTCCGGATTATTTATTTATAACAAATATTGATTTTCATGTCACGAAATTGGGGTTAATCAATTTGACAAATATAAAAAGTAATAAATCGTCAAAAATAAGTATTCATTGACAATATTTATACAATATAAATTGATCTTTTTACAAAACTTCATTCATTTTCTTATATAATGATCTTCACCCGAGAAAAAATAATTTTGCCTGATCATATATATTTATTTATGATTGTATATAGGATTATATATGATTATACATAGATTTATATATAATCATGTATAATCATGTATCACTCCATGTATGGAACTATACATGATCAGATTTGATCATGTACGTCTAATATTGACTCATATCTGGCTAGATATATGTATGTATATGAATGAATATAGACTTATATATAATTGTATTTCAGCGTAGGTAACTGGTATGGGCTCAGATCTGAGCATATAGGAAAACATATATGACTAAATACAAAATTATATATGATTGTATCTGAGCATATATAACAGGTATGGGTTCATACCTAGCTATATGTGGATATATATATGAATACATATAGACTTATGTATGATCACATTTGAGCATGTGTAAGAGGTATGGGCTCATATCTGAGTAAATAAATGTGCATATATAAATCTATGTATATTTATATATAATTAATAGTTATATATTATTAGATCAGCTGGATTTCAAATCTGCTATATATATATATCTTGCATGCTTGAAAATGAGTATAACAGGTGGAATATATACATAAAATCATCTATTAACACCATTGAGCTTACGTTTATAGACGTTTTCTTTATTTCTGCACGCATGGTTATATATTCATGTATATATATGTATACATTTTTATTTTTACATCGAATTTTTTATAAATGCTAATAGCCAAAATACATCATTTTCCTTTTCTTTTAACAAATATTGAAGAGAAAAAAAATTACCAAATCTTTTTAAGAGTATTTGGTCTTTTACAGATATAATTACTGACTCTCAAAACTTGTGAAATAGATTTGACATTTTTTAATTTAAACAACATAAATCGGTCGCTCGATATTATAGGAATTATGTGGTCAATTTTTGTTTGCGTTTTCGAGTGAAAAAACATTTTAAAATGTTCAACAGTATAACAATGAATTACAAAATACAATTCATTTTCAATTTCAACGAAGAACCGAATTGATCCGTGCAAACGGGTATTATCATCAGTATCTATCTCAACTGTGTAGCTATTTGTTTATGTAGCTTTGTATATTTCAGAACTGTAAATTTCTCTATTCATTTTTGCTCGTGCGAAAATGTGTACGTTTGTTAATTCGAGGCTTTCACTGAAAAATAAGCATTGTTCCATATCATTGAGTTCAAAATTTGTAACCTCTATTCGTAGTAGTTCATAGTTTTTTGGTATATCAGTCTTTACTACACGTTAAGTTGCCTTTCATCAATACGATTTTTCAGAATCTGCACTCCTTGCGCGATCAGAAGATTATTGACAATCTCTTGGCCAAAGTTTTTAGTACCATGTAAACATTTTGAAATGAAGCCATTATAATTTTCGAATGGAAATGCTGATGTAGCCCACAATGGCCCTCATCGGTTAACGCATAGTGTCAAATGTCAAAGCTGATGAGAATTATAGCTCAATTCTCTATCAGTGTACAGATTCTCAATTTGCTCCACAAATAATTTTAGTAAAATTTCTGATTGCCTAAGATCAGCTTGTGTGATACGATCTTTTAGTAAATTGAACAATGATTTAACTAAAAGCATCCAATGCTGCAAGTATTCTTTTGGCAAATAATTAACAAGCGCTGGAAGAGAATAAAAAAGCAAAAAATTATAAAATTCGGACGCTTTATAGAACTGATATTCCGTCAATTGTCGAGGTAATCGAGAAAATGATAGAAGAGGTCGGATACTTGACATAAAATCATCGATTTCTGCGGTGCAGTCCTTAATGTTCCAAGGACCTTTTTTACGCAACCATATTTTAATGAATTGTTTTATGATACCAAGAAGTACTGAATGCATGTACTCTGGTAAAACACATGTTCCGATATTAATAAAAGGCAACAAGGATAAAATGGAAAATCCTTTTACCCCTCTAATATGATCCTTGTTCTTTAATTTTCTTAATTTTCGAGCTTGCGCTTCCATTCTCTCTCCAGTTCTTATTTTGGAATCAATTGTAAACGGATAAATCCGACAAGTTTTTTTTCCTACAATTTTTTTCGTTTGTACAGTTTGTATTTCGCAAATGTTGCACCCATAACGCCCATTGAAATTCAAAATATTTTGAATTTGAGCCCTTGCTGGAGCATCAGCTATAATTAAAGGAGCGACGATTTTCGAATTCATGTTTTTTTGAGTTCTCGGATTAACCCAATTTACACCATTAGTAAAACAGTGTTTTAATTTGAGACAAAGCGGTCTAAGAAAAACATTCATCGGTGGTTTACAATCATCATCATACCATAGCCCAGCAATGATTACAAACGATTCTCTAATTTGTTGCAGAAGCTCTGCAATAACATACATCAATAGCCAGCAATGACTTTTAGCGCTTTTTATCAACGACAATCCATCGGTATTGAGGATTAATGTTAACGGGACAGACCTAGTTGGAACGTCAAAAAAAAGGCCTTTTTTCCGATTTTTTTTTGGTCAAACGATAAAATAATTCACAACAAAAGTTCTTCCGTTTAAAAGATACATATGTAATGTATATGTTGCAATTTTTTCAACGCAATACATATCGAAATAAGCTGGTGACCGTCAATTGCCGAGGACGCTGCAAAAAAAAACACGGTTTGCGGTGATCAAGCTCACGCTGCAACGGCTCATCTGAAACAAAAAAAACGGAGGGGATTTTTAGTTAATGATATAATGCTCCAGTTGAACGAAGGGTTTTGAAAAATTTCCATTTTTCACAAAATGGCGGCCGTTAAAAGTCAAAAGTGTTTTTTTTGACCAAAATATCAGTTCCATTTTTTGCTATTAAAAATAAAAATAATTATCCAAAAAAAAAATCCTTCGTTCATATGGAGGACTACCATGTATAGAAGAAGTGATATAAATTTCAACCCGATCGGTAAAGCCGTTCTCGAGCTACAGTGATCACCGACTTCAAAAACATGGTTTCGAGAAAAACGCACTTGAAGTCCGCTACCTGCTTACCTATGGCTCAGACACGACGTGCTACAAAGTCTTGTATTTCGGCGAATAATGGTCCGATTTACATTTACCTGGGCGGAAAATGTTCGTAAGAGATTCTACTTTTTGAAAATGAAATAAAAAAAAAATCGATTTTTCGAAAATTCTAACTAGGTCTGTCCCGTTAAATCATATTTATATCGATTCTTGCGCGAATTGACTCTAATGTATTCAGAGCCATCAGTTATGTCGGAAATATCTTCAGGTCGTGACAACCTAGGTGATTTCAACCTTTGGGCCAGATTATTGTTCTCGAACATAAACTTGATTTGATCGAAAATATCGAATTCGAAGAAAAACGACATGTCTTTTTTGCAGAAGTATTGCATAAGGAGCATTTCAACATTTTTCCATCAGCACCAATATAATGTAAACATTTTTTACAATAGTAATGTTTAATTACTTCGCATGTCGGTGCAACATTTTTTGCATATTGAAACAGTTTGAACACTGTCTTTGGAAACTGATTGATTTTAGGAACAATTTCAAGTTGCATTTCTAAAGATTGTTTCAATGCAGCTTTCGTGATATTATGTTGCACATAAAAATTCAATAAATTATAAACGGCTTGATCTACAGATACAGTGCTGTTTTCATACAATTTATCATGATCACTCATCGCATTTGCATCTTCCACACCATGCTCGTCATCACTCTCACTATCATTTTCATGTTCATCATGATCACTAATATTATCGCTAATGCGGCGATTTGACTCGGATTCATTATCATTGAATTCTTCAAAATTTTCTGTATTAATTGTACTGCAAATACTATCATCGTCACCCGATGAACAATTGATGTCCAAACTTTCTGAGTGAGGAGGTGAGCAATCTGATAAGTTGTGTTCATTTTCGCCGCTGTACAAAGAATTTTGCTCATCATGGTCACTTTGATCATCACTAATATTTCCTTGCCATCTCGACAACGTCCTCAATGGAACCTAAATGGAACGCACATTCATAAATAATGCGAAATTTGATAATTTTATTTTTCAAAGATAAAAATTAATATATATATTTTTCTAATTATATATGAGGCATTCCCCACCGTTTAATTGAGCCTGCGACCTGGACCATTATTTTTTCTATAAATGTATTGAAAAATAGTATTGTTGCAACGCGAATAGTGCGCATCGTTTTTTTTTTTATATATATTCCAAGAGCGTTGGGTACCGTTAGGCCCAGCGCAGGTAAAGAGCTGCAGTGGACATCGCGTTTATTGCCGACATGTGGCTGCCACCCGGAGCATTTGGGAAATCGGGAATTTTTGAGTGGGACTTTTCTTACGTACCCTTTTTTATTATTGATGTTTTTTTTTCTTTTTTTTACGGAAGAACGTATCTTAATCGCGACCAAAAGGGACTGGTCACGTTTCGGCAATTGACGCGGAGAAATTCGAGTGTTCCTTAGTTTTTCACATTTTTTTTTGAATATTGGTTTTCGCTCCCTCTTCTTGTCCATTGCAGTAGCCAATCAAATGTTCTCTTTATTTTTGTAAGAAGGGGTATTTGTCCTCTTCCATCATGTTAAAATATTTTTGTAAAAACAGATTCGTAAGGAACTCCGAGCTGCTCACATCGGAGCAATCTTGTCTATACCGAATAAATAGTTGTTGTTATATTTTATGAAAGTAATTCAACTGTTTTTGATTCATTTATTTCAAACTACCTAACTCTCCGTAAAAAGAAGGTTAGGACATCGTCACGGGACGATACAAGTATCCCATGCAAAGAATATCTCCACTGATTTTTAGATTTTTATGTCATGTCCGTCGAGAGTTAGAATTAAAAAAAAATCGGTTTCAGAAACATCGAAAATATTCCAATGTAGATAATTCTGAAACTATATAATCATATTATCGATAAATGTCAATGAATTTTTTGTTTCATTCTGAAGCACAATTTCATGAAAAAAAAAAATATGAAAAAATGAGCAATTATCATGGTCAATGTGTTTTTTTTCCGTCTAAAGTAAAAATATATTTTTTAAACGTGATTGCCGTTTTTATTGGTTTTCAAAAAATTCTCTGAAATACTGCCAACAATTTATGATATTTAGTACACTATTGAGTTCGTGGGCCTATTTTTTCTTTTATTTTATCTTTTATTAGTTCATTTTATTTTTTAAATACCGATGAATTTTTTGTTACCAAAACATAGTTCGAATCAATAATTATCACAATTCTATAATTTTTTTCGATTGTAATAAAATAGAAAATAAAAAAATGTTTTTCAACATTTCGAAAAAATTGTATAATTTCAAATTTTTTCTAAGTAATAATAATTTTCATTAATTTTATTAAAAATTTAATAATTATGGTTCGGTTTCAATCGTCAAAAACTTTATTCGTTTATATGTTTCCCTAAAAGTAACTTATAATGTCCTGTGCTATATTGGAATAATTGTTAATCGAAGACCATACATAAAGACTTTTTTTCTAAGAGTTCTTTATCTTCTTACATAATTGAAACTGTGGAATTGTCACTGAATTTAATGAAAATTGTCATTCGTAATATAAAAAAGAACAATCAATGTCAATTGTTTAATTTGTTTATTTTTTTGTTATTTGTAAGTCAAACATATTTAATTCAAGCAATTGTTTTTTATTTAAACATGTGCGAAGCATGCTTAGCAATTATAAAATTGCTATCACTAATTAAAATCATGTTGGCAACAAAATCTTGAATTTTGGAGAATAAAAAACATTTATTTTTAAAAAATGAAAAAAAAAATGGGCCCACATTTGGGCCAGCGTTAAAAATTATATAATTGGTCATCCTATTTTGAAGAAACTTTTTTATTATAAGAAAATTCACAAATTAATTTTTTTTATCAAATTGTAACTTTGCAAGACGTGAAGTAACAAATCTAAAAATTAGTGTAGATATTCTGTTGATGGCGTATCATTTTACAACAAATTTCTAGGAAAATCAAAAATGATCGGAATCACGGGCTAGGTGAAGTGGCTTTTGGAATGCCTCATATACATTTAATTTAAAGTTATACACATTAATAGCTTACCGCAATAGATGAATCTGACTTGTAGAGTTTATATTTTTTTTTGTGACAGGCGAGTGGAGATGATCGTCATCATCCGACGACATTTTTACAGTTTTGTGTGAATATATTTATCGTAGCACATA